>CM072683.1:13523033-13804512 GCA_036884735.1 Huso huso
ATCATGAATGTTGTGGCACAGACAGAACCTGCACGGTAAATATATAAATCACGGTGTTGTAGCTGGACAGCACCTACAGTAAACTATTATCACAGTGTTTGTGGCACAGACAGCACCTACACGGTAAACTATAATCACGGTGTTGTAGCACAGACGCTTTACGCAGTAAACTATGATGGTGCTGGAGCACAGACCTTTCACAGTAAATATAATCACAGTGTTGTAGCACAGAAAGCATCTACACAGTAAACTATAATCATAGTGTTGTAGCACAGACAGCACCTACACAGTAAACTATAATCACAGTGTTGTAGTACAGACAGCACCACCACGGTATCTATAATCGGTGCTGTAGCAGACAGCTTCCCTACACGGTAAACTATAATCACAGTGTTTGGCAGACAGCACCTACGGTAAACTATAATCGTGCTGTAGCACAGGGCAACACCTACACGGTAAACTATAATCACAGTGTTGTAGCACAGAAAGCATCACACAGTAAACTATAATCATAGTAGTGTTTGTAGCACAGACGGCACCTACGATGACTAAACAATCACAGTGTTGTAGCACGAAGCATCTACACAGTAAACTATATCTAAGTGTTGTAGCACAGACAGCACCTACACAGTAAACTATAATCACAGTGTTGTAGCACAGACAGCACCTACGGTAAACATAATCAGTGCTGTACTTTGAATAACACCTACACAGTAAACTATAATCACGGTGTTTTAGCTGGAACCAACTATACAGTAAGCTATAATAGAGGTGTTAGCAGGCGGCACCTACACAGTAAACTATAATAACAGTGTTGTAGCACAGACGCACCACCTACACAGTAAACTATAATCACAGAGTGTTTGCAACTGGGCAGCATCTACGCAGTAAACCTCAATCAGTGTTTTTAGCAAACAGTACCTAAACGGTAAACTATAATCACAGTGTTTGTAACTGACAGCACCTACACAGTAAACTATAATCAGTGTTGCCTTTTGAATAACACCCTACACAGTAATCTATAATCAGTGTTTGTAGCAGACAGCACCTACGCAGTAAACTATAATCAGTGTTTTGTAAACGGTACCTACACAGTAAACTATAAATCACGGTGTTGTGAGGAACGGCACCTGCACAGTAAACTATAATCACGGTGTTGTAGCACAGACAGCACCTACACGGTAAAGCCTCTCAATCAGTGCTTTGTACAGACAACACTTACACAATAAACTATGAATCACAGTGTTATAGCAGACGGCACCTACACGGTAAGCTATAATAACGGTGTTGTAACGGGCAACCTACCACAGTAACTAATCACGGTGTTGGCGAATAGCACCTACTCAGTAAACGATAATCGGTGTTGCCAAACGGTACCTACGGTAAACTATGAATCATAGTGTTTTAGCACAGACAACACCTAAACGGTAAAACTATAATCGAATTATTTGTAAACAGACAGCACCACAGTAAAACTATAATCACAGTGCTGTGGCACAGACAGCAGCACAGAAAACTATAAATCACAGTGCTGTAGCACAGACCGGCAGCACAGAAAACTATAAATCACAGTGTTTGTATGGCGGGCCAACCTTGCAATAAACTATAAATCACAGTGTTGTAGCAGAGAGCACCTACAATAAACTATAAATCACAAAGCTGTAGCAAAGACCAGCACCTACACAGTAGCTTGATAATCAGTGTTTTAGCAAACGGAGTACCCTACACGGTAAACTGTAAATCACAGTGTTGTAGAGAGACAGCACCTACACAATCAAACTATAAATCAGTGTTTTAGCAAACGGTACCTACACGGTAAACTATAAATCATAGTGTTGTAGCAGACAGCACCTACACGGTAAAATAATCCGGTGTTGTGCTGGACAGCACCTACGATGAAACTATAATCATAGTGTTGCTTGGCACGGGCAGCACCTACACGGTAAACTATAATCACGGTGTTTGTAGCGGACGGCATCTACGATAAACTATAATCAGTGCCATGGCAAGACAGCACCTACACGATAATCTGGCCAGTGTTTGTAGCGGGCAGCACCACCACAGTAAACTATAATCCGGTGTTTTGGCAAACCGGTACCTGCAGTGAAGCCATAAATCACCGGTGTTATGCAAACGGGTTAACCTACACAGAAAACTATAATCACGAGGTGCTATGGCACAGACGGCAACTACACGATAGACTATAAATCACAGTGTTGTAGCAGACAGCACCTACACAATAAACTATAAATCACAGTGTTGTGGCAGAGCACCTACACAATAAACTATAAATCTGAAGCTGTAGCAAGGCAAGCACCTACACGGTAAACGATAATCGGTGTTTTGCTGGCAAACCCGGTGCCTACACAGTAAACTGTAAATCACGGTGTTCCACAACAGACGGCTTTCCTACACGGTAAACTATAAATCAGTGTTGTAGCAGACGGCACCTACATTAAACTATAATAACGGTGTTTGTGCTTTGAAGACAACACCTACGTGAAATATAATCGGTTTAGCAAGAGCACTACCTACAATAAAAATATAATCTGATGTTGTAGCAGTTAGCACCTACCGCAATAAGCTATAATCATGGTGTTGTGGCACAGACCAGCACCTACACGGTAAACTATAATCACGGTGTTGTAGAAGACAGCACCTACAAAATAAACTATAATCAGTGTTGTGGCAACGAATGACACCTACACAGTAAACCTTAAATCGGTGTTGTATGACGGCACCTACACAATAAACTATAATCACGGTGTTGTGGCAGACGGCTCCTACACAGTAAACTATAATCAGTGTTGTAGCAGACGGCACCTACACGGTAAACTATAATCCGGTGTTTTGGCAAACGGTACCTACGGTAAACTATCGTCACGGTGTTGGCAGACAACACTACAATAAACTATAATCACGGTGTTTTGCTGAACAACTACACAGTAAACTATAAAAGTGTTGTAGCAGACGGCACCTACGGTAACTAATCACGAGGTGTTGCAGCTCAGGCGAAGCATCTACACGGTAAACTATGATCAATGTTTTAGCAAACGAACACAAACGGTAAACTATAGAAATCTGGTGTTTGTAAACAGACGGCACTACGATGTAAACTATAATCGGTGTTTGGCAGCACGAGACAGCCACCTACATTAAATATAATCACGGTGTTGTGGCACAGACGCTTCCACAGTGAAGAAGCTATAGTAATCGGTTTTGGCACAGACAGCTTTTCCGGTAATCTATAATCAGTGTTGTGGCAGACGGCACCTACACAGAAAACTATAATCGGTGTTTTAGCAAACGGTACCTACACAGTAAACTATAAATCACGGTGTTGTAGGAGACAGCACCTACAGTAAACTATAATCCACGGTGTTGTAGCACAGACGGCACCTACAGTAATTATAATCAGTGCACGTAGCACAGACCAACACCCTACAAGCTATGAATCACAGTGTTGCTTGCTTTTGGCACCTAAACTATAAATCACAGTGTTGTAGCAGAACTACACAATAAACTATAAATCCTGGCTGTAACCAGAGCACCCTACACGGTAAGCGATAATCATGGTGTTGTAGCACAGACTTTTCACAGTAAACTATAATCGGTGTTTATGAAGCGGTACCACGGTAAACTATAAATCCCACGGTGTTGGCAGGAACAGCACCTACAGTAAACTATAATCTGGCCGGTGTTGGCAGCAGACAGCACCTACGCAGTAGCTTCTCAATCAGTGTTGTGGCAGACAGCACCTACACAGTACTAAAACTATGATGTTCATGAGTGTTTGCACGGGCAGCACCCTGCACGGTAATCTATATAAATCACAGTGTTGTAGCACCGATTAAACTACACAATAAACTATAATCGGTGCTTTAACAAACAGCACCGAAAACTATAATCAGTGTTTGTAGCACAGACAACACCTACAGTGAAACTATAAATCGGTGTTTGTAACAGACCCAGCGTACACGGTAATCTATAATCGGTGTTGTGGCAGACAGCACCCACCACGGTAAACTTCTCGGCACAGTGCTGTAACGGGCAACACCACGGTAAACTATAATCGGTGCTGTGGCACGAGACAGCACCTACACGGTAAACTATGGTCAGTGTTGGCGGGCAGCACCTACACGATAAACTATAATCACCGGTGCTTTGTAGCACAGACACAGCACCTACACGGTAAACTATAATCATGGTCTTGTGGCACAGACGGCACCTACACGGTAATCTATAAATCACGGTGTTGGCAGCACAGACAGCACCTACGGTAAACCTTATAATCTGTTAACGACAGTGCCTACACAGTAAGCTATAATCGCCAGTGTTGTGGCACAGACAACACACGATGAAACTATATAAATCACAGTGTTGTAACGGACGGCACCACACGGTAATCTATAATCAATTGTTGGCAGCAGACGGCACCTACGTAAACCTGTAATCACGGTGCTGTGGCACAGACAGCACCACACAGTAAACTATAATCATAGTGTTGTAGCGCAGACAGCACCTACACGGTAATCTATAAATCACGGTGTTGTGGCACAGATTAACGCAGTAAACTATAATCAGTGCTTTTGGCAAAACGGTGCCTACACGGTAAACTACCGTCACGGTGTTGTAACGAAGACGCACCTACACGAGAAAACTATAATCACCAGTGTTTGGCACAGACAACACCTACGTCGTATAAATCAGTGTAGCAGACAGCACGTACACAGTAATCGGTAACGTAGCAGACAGCACCCACCGCAGTAAACTACAACCACAGTGCTGTAGCACAGACAGCACCACCACGATATATAATCGGTGCTGTAGCACAGACGGCACCAATAAGCTTCTCAAATCACAGTGTTGTAGAAGACAGCACGTAAACTATAAATCACCAGTGTTGTAGCGAACAGCACTACGCAGTAAACTATAATCACAGTGTTATGCTGAACAGCACCTACGGTAAAACTGCATCTGATAGCGTAGCTTTAGACCTTCCCGTGATAAACTATAATCACAGTGTTGTAGCACAGAAGCATCTACGATGAAGCTAATCATAGTGTTGTAGCACCAGACAGCACCTACACGAGTAAACTATGTCCACGAAGTGTTGTAGCGCAGACGGCACCTACACTAAACTATAATCGGTGCTGTAGCACAGACAGCACCTACACGGTAAACTATAGTCGGTGTTGTAGCGGGCAGCACCACGGTAAACTATAATCACAGTGCTGTAACACGGGCAGCACCTACACGGTAAACTATAATCATGGTGTTGTAGCACAGACAGCACCTACACGGTAATCTATAAATCACAGTGTTGTAGCACAGGTAGCAGCACCTACACAGTAAACTATAATCAGTGCTTTTGGCAAACAGCACCTACGAAAATATAATCATAGTGTTGTAGCACGAAGACAACACCTACACAGTGAAGCTTATAAATCAGTGTTTGTAACAAGACGGCACGTACGGTAATCTATAATCGTGTTGTGGCAGATTGGCACCTGCAGTAAACTATAACCACGGTGCTGTGGCACAACCGGCACCTACACAGTATAAGCCTGTCAGTGCTGTAGCACAGACGGCACCTACACAGTAAACTATAGTCGGTGTTGTAGCAGATAGCACCTACACGGTAAACTATAATCTGGTGCTGTAGCACAGACGGCACCTACACGGTATAATCGCGAGTGTTGTAGCACAGACAGCACCTACACGATAATCTATAAATCACAGTGTTGTAGCACCAGACAACACCTACACAGTAAACTATAATCGGTGCTTTGGCAAACAGCACCTACACAGAAAACTATAATCATAGTGTTGCTGGCACGAACAACACCTACGGTAAACTATCGTCGGTGTTTGTAACAGACGGCAAGTACACGGTAATCTATAATCGGTGTTGTGGCAGACGGCACCTACGGTAAACTATAACCACAGTGCTGTACGGGCAGCACCTACACGGTAAACTGTAATCGGTACTGCAGCACGAACTGGCACCACAATAAACTTCCGCAAATCACGGTGTTGTAGAGGCAGCACCTGCAATAAACCATAAATCACGGTGTTGGCAGCAGACGGCACCTACGATAAACTATAATCACGGTGTTTGTGGGCACGGACAGCACCTGCACGGTCAAACTATAATCAGTGCTGCTGAAGACAGCTTTACGGTATTATCTATAATCGGTGTTGTAGCAGCCAGCACCACCGGTAAAGAAGCTATAATCACGGTGTTTGGCACAGACGGCACAGTCAACTATAATCGGTGCTGCAGCAGCACAGACAGCACCTACACAGTCATCTATCGGTGTTGTAGCAGACGGCACCTACGCAGTAAACTATAATCGGTGTTTTGCCAAACCAATATGCCACCACAGTAACTATAAATCTGGTGTTGTAACAGACAGCACCTACACGAAAACTATAATCATAGTGTTGTAGCACAGGCAACACCTACACGGTAAACTATAAATCCACGGTGTTGTAACAGACAGCACCTACACGACAATCTATGTCCAGTGTTTGTAGCAGACCTTCCACCACAGTAAACTATAATCACAGTGCTTAGCACAGATAGCACAAGTAGAAAGCTATAATCATAGTGTTTGTAGCACAGACCAGCACCTACACGGTAATCTATAAATCACAGTGTTGTAGCACAGACAACACCACGGTAAACTATAATCCGGTGCTTTATGCGTGGTACCTACACAGTATTAATCTATAAATCACGGTGTTGTAACAGACAGCACCTACACGGTAATCATAATCGGTGTTGTGGCGCAGACGGCACCTACGCAGTAAACTATAACCACGGTGCTGTACAGCACAGACAGCACCACGGTAAGCCTCAATCAATTATGTGGCTCAGACAGCACCTACTGTCAAACTATAAATCCTGATGTTGTAGAAGACAGCACCTACACAATAAACTATAAATCACGGTGTTGTAGCAGATAGCACCTACACGGTAAACGCTATAATCGGTGTTGTGGCACAGACGGCACCACGGTCAGCTATAATCGGTGCTTTGAAGACAGCACCTACGGTAATCTATAATCGAGTGTTGTAGACAGCACCTACACAGTAAACTATAATCACAGTGTTTGTAGCACAGACGGCACCTTCACAGTCAACCCTGTCCAGTGCTGTAGCACGGACAGCACCTACAGTAATCTATCAGTGTTGTAGCGGGCAGCACCACCGCAGTAAGCTATAATCAGGTGTTTTAGCAAACCGGGTACCTACACGGTAAACTATAAATCACAGTGTTGTAACAGACTAGCTTCTACGGTAATCTATAATCAGTGTTGTAGCGGGGCAGCACCTACACAGTAAACTATAATCACAGTGTTGCTGTGACAGCACCCGCAGTCGCTATAATCGGTGTGTAGCACAGACAGCACCTACAGTAATCTATCCAATTGTTTGTAGCAGACGGCACCTACGCAGTAAACTACAATCGGTGTTTTAGCAAACAGTACCTACACGGTAAACTATAAATCACGGTGTTGTAACAGAGCATACACGAAACATAATCATAGTGTTTAGCACAGACAACACCTACACGGTAAACCATAAATCTGATGTTTGTAACACGGCACCTACGCAGTAATCTATAATCGGTATTTGTAGCGGGCAGCGCCACACAATAAACTATATAATCACGGTGTTGTGGCAGACGGCACCTACAATAAACTATAATCATAATTGTGGCGGGAATGGCTGAGGGTGGCGATCAGACCGAAGAGAGGCACAAACAAAGCAAAGGTATGATTGCAGTGGCTGGCCGGTAGGTTTATTTAAAGCAATAAATAAATAAATAAAATATTTAAAACGAAAACACTGGCTCACCAGGCAAAATAAAAGGGTAAACAAAAACAAATCACGAACACAAAATAATATAAACCAAGGTCGGGGCTGGCAAATGGCTGTCACTGATCCTTTTACTTTTTACTTTCGTTTTCGTTTTGTTTCTCTCCTCCCGTTCTCACTCTGCAAACTCCCAAACACCCACCTACAACACCCACCCGGAGAACTGGAGAGCTGCAGGCTTTTTTATATTCAGGTGACCTCTCCGGTGCCAATAAAATTAATCACTTAATTAATTGGGAGATGGCCATAACCTACAGTTTTTCATTACACCTGGCAGAGGGCGAGTACCCGATCCAGCCTCTTTTACCGGAACATGTTTAAAATAAACAAAACAATAACACGTCTGGCTCGCCGACATATATACAATAAAAATAAACAATACAAAACAATCTGCACAGAAGGGGCGGAGGAGACCGATCTAAAATAAATAAACAATATCCTCATTAAACAGCAGGGGCTTTTCTTTCCGCCCTGCTACGTTCTCCCCTCCTTGTGCGAAGCACACAGCAGCTAACGACACACTCCCCCTCAGTCTCAAAGTCCCGGACGGGGGCAGAGTTGCTACTGGGGGTGGCCATGGTGCCTCTCCGGCACCCCAGTTCTTCCGTGGCGGCGGCTCCCTCTTCCGGGGCTCCCGCACACTCTCTCCCCTACGCTTGAGGGGTGGCGGCTGGGGCTGGTCTCCTGACCTTCCCCTCCCTCTTCATGGCCAGCAGTTCCCCTCCATTGGGGGGCTCTGACCACACAATCCTGCCAGTGCTGGCTGGGGGAGTAGTCTCCTGACCTTCCCCCCTCCTCTTCACGGCCAGCAGTTCCCCTCCCGTGGGGCTCTGACCACAATATCTGCAGCGAAGATGGGCTGGGGGCTGTCTCCCTGTCCCCCTTGATGGCCGACGGCTCCCTCCCAGGTGGGGCTCAGAGCCACATGACCTCTGGCAGCGAAAGTGCGGCTGGGGAGGCTGGTCTCCCTGACCTCCCCCACTTTCTTGATGGCGGCAGCTCCCTCGTGGGGCTCGACCACAGTGTCAGTGACCCCAGGTGAAGCAGGATCCCTGGCGACCCCAGCAGGCGGCAGCCGGGGCCCTGGGGAGGCGGCAGCGGACCCGGGCGGCAGCGGACCCTCGGGGAGGCGGTGACAGCGGGACCCTCGGGAAGCGGCAGGACGGCAGCAACCCTAGGAGATGCAAAGGGAGACACAGGCGGCCCTAGGCGTCACCGACGGCGGGAGGGAGCCCCTGGCCGCATGAAAGGCGGCAGCAGGAGCTCCCACTTCCTCCCAATGGTGTGGTGGTGGAGGTAGAGGTGACTCACTCCTCTCCTCCTATTGTGGTAGGAACGGCAGGGGCCCTCCCTTCTGAGGCCAAGGGGCGACAGGGGCTCCTGCACTCTGAGGCCAAGGCTGACGGGGCTCTCCCCTTCTGGCGGCCAAAGGCGGGGGCTCCCTTCAGGCGACCAGGGGGCTCCTCCCCTTCAGGCCCAGAAGTGACCGGGGCTTCCTCACCTCAGGCTGCCAAGGCGGCAGGGGCTTCCTCCCCTTCAGGCTGCCAAGGCTGACAGGGCTGCCTCCCTTCCAGGCTGCCAAAGGCGGGGGCTTCCTCCCTTCCAGGCTGCCAGTGACGGGGCTACTCCCCTTCAGGCTGCCAAGGCGGCAGGAGTTCTCCCTTCCGGGCTGCCAAGGGCCTCCCCTTCTCAGGCTGCCAAGGCGACGAGGCTTCACTCCCCTTCCAGCTGCCAAGTGACGGAGACTCCCTCCCTTCAGGCTGCCAAGAAGTGACGGGGGCTTCCCCTCCCCTTCAGGCTGCCAAGGCGACGGGGCTTCCTCCTTTCCGGGCTGCCAAGGCAGGGGGCTCCCTCCCTTCTGGCGACCAGAGCGGAGGCTCCCTCCCCTTCAGGCGACCCAAGGCGGCAGGGCTCCCTCCCTTCAGGCGGCAGGGGCTCCTCCCCTTCAAGTGACCAAGGCGTGAGACTCCTCCCCTTCAGGCTCTTGAAGGCGTGGGGGCTTCCCTCCCCTTCAGGCTCTTGGCTGACGGGGCTTCCTCCCCCTTCAGGCTCACGGCGACGGGGCTTCCTCCCCTTCGAATACGAAGGCGCGGCAGGGCTTCCTCCCTTCCGGGCTGCGGCGGGGCTTCCTCCCTTCCAGGCTCGCGGCGGCAAGGCTTCCTCCCCTTCAGGCTCTGCAGGCAGGGGCTTCCTCCCCTTCAGGCTGCAACCGAGGCTCCAGCAGGCATGTTCCCTCTGCTGGCCGGTGGGTGGGGCGACTGCGATAAGATCCTCCCTGGCCGGTGGAGAGTAGCTTCAGCAGGTATTCTCCCCTCTGCTGGCGGTGGGAACACAGTCCTCCCATAGAGGCCAGGAGGTGGCACCAGCGGGTATTCTCCCTCTGCTGGTGGTGGTGGGGCTTGTGACTGCGGTCGTCACCTGTGAGGAGGCAGCGGAGGTGGAACCAGCAAGGTATGCCTCTGCTGGCGGAGGTGGGGCGACTCACAGTCTCCCAGGGCAGTGGAGATGGCACCAGGTATCTCCCTCTGCTGGAGGCAGGAGCGACTCACCGATCTCCCATGGGTGGGCTGACACCAGCAGGTATTCCCCTCTTGTAGTACCTGGGCTGTGGACCAGGCCCCTCCCTTACGGGCTGTGGGCCTGGAGCTCTCCCCCTCTTGGGCTGAGGGATTGCACGGAGCTCCTCCCTCGCAGGCTGTGGACGCACCGACTCCCCCCTCTTGGGCTGTGGGCGCACCGGCTCCCCCACTCTTGGGCTGTGGACGTTGAGGGCTCTCCTCCCACTCAGGCATGGGGCTCTCCACTCTCAGGCTTGGGCCGGTTGAGGGCTCCTCCCACTCAGGCATGAGACATAGCTCCCTCCCTCTTGTCTCCCTCCAGCAGCGGTAATCTTCAGGGAGGGGGCAATTAGCCTGAAATGCCCCGCTCCCCACAGATGCAGCACCAACAGCTCAGCTGGCTTATGCTATGGAGGGAGGGGGCTTCCCAGCTCATCTCCTCCTGTGCTGCTGTTGCTGCAGCGGCTGCTTTTATCTCCCTCATCCTCACTTCCTCCCATCTTCCTTCCTCCCATCCTCCTGCGTCCACACAATCAAAAGCGAAAAAAGCGAAAAAGCTGCAATACCCTCTTCTGCCTGCGTCCTGGAGGCGCTTTGCAAAATCCCACCCGCTTTACCACCGTGTGGCAGGAGATGCTTCGAGGTGACGTCAGACCAGAAGAAGGCACAAACAAAGCAAAAGGTATGGTGCAGTGGCTGGTAGGTTTATTTAAAGCAACCAAATAAATAAAATAAAATATTTAAACAGAAAACACTTCAGCTCTAGAGCAAAATAAAAGGGTAAACAAAACAAATCCTGAACACAAATAATATATAAACAAAGGTCAGGCTGGGCAATAGCTGTCACTGATCCTTTTTACTTTACTACTAGGTTTTCGTTTTACGTTTCTCCTCCGTTCTCTCCTCTAGCTCCAAACACCCACCTACAACACCCGCAGGAGAGCTGCAGGCTTTTTATATTCAGGTGACCATCTCCCGATTAGCAACAAATTATCCTTAGTGGAGATGGCCACCTACAGTTTTTCATTACACCTGGCAGAGGAATGACACCCGATCTCACTCTGCCAGGACATCGGCCTAAAATAAACAAAACAATAACAAATGCTGTTCGCCGACATCATACAATACAATAAAAATAAATAAACAATACAAAACAATCTGCACAGGGGCGGAGGGAATGATCTAAAACTAAATAAACAATATCATTAAACAGCAGGGCTTTTCTTTGCGCCACTGCTACACATAGTGTTAGTAGCACGTTGTACTACCTACACAGTAAACTATAATCGGTGATGGCAGCAGACAGCACCCACGAAAACTATAATCACAGTGTTGTAACACAGACAGCATCTGCAGTAAACTATGAAATGTGCTGTGGCACAGACAGCACCTACGGTAAGCTATAAATCTGGGGAGCTGGCAGCACAGACCTTTCTGATCAGCTATAATCAGAGCTGCTTAGCACAGACAACACCTACACGGTAAGCTATAAATCACAGTGTTGCCAAACACACAGCACCTACACAGTAATCTATAATCAGTGTTGGCAGACAGCACCTACACAGTAAACTATAATCAGTGTTTTAGCAAACCAGTACACACAGTAAACTATAAATCAGTGTTGTAGCGAGACGAAAGCACCTACAGTAAACTATAATCACAGTGTTGTGGCAGACAGCACCTACACAGTAAACTATAATCACGGTGTTGTAGCAAGACAGCACCTACACAGTAAACTATAATCTCCACCAGTGTTTGTAGCACCAGACAGCACCTACGATGGCTTATAATCGTGTGTTGCAGCAGACGGCACCTACGGTAAACTATGATCACAGTGCTGTAGCACAGACGGCAACTACAGTAAACTATAATTACAGTGCTGTAGCACAGAGAGCACCTACACAGTAAAAGTATAATCATGGTAAAGTTTTTTTAAAATATAGGGTACAAAGAATAAACATGGTGTATTCCCAAAAATGTAAATAAAACATTGCTCAAATCAGAATGATGTGCAATTCCAAGACAAGTGTGAAGCAGGTTTGTAGAAGTGTCAGGGTTTTGTACGGTACCCAATGGAACTGCATCACTGTGCATTACTCCAGTTACGTGTGATATATCACTGTACAAAACCTGGGGGAGGAAGACAGGGGTGGAGCAGAGTGAAAGGAGGAGTGTAGACAAGTGGTTCAGCTAACCTCCAGTGTGAAGCAACTTTCTTTCAGCCAAAGACAGTGTTTCTCAACGTTTTGATGCCGGGGGACGTACTGCTGTCTTTCCAGAAACAACTGCGGACCAATGCACAGCCTGTTTTGATGTTGGTTGCAGTTTTTAGTTGCAGTCATTGCTGAAAATTCACTTTAAGCACGGGTAAGTAGAATAAATGGAGTCAGGTTTCACTGCCAGTTCACTGGGTTATTGGGTATTCTGTATTGACTTTTGATCAAGAAACATGGCAAAATTAATTTTTGAAATTGTATCTTTCAGACCCTCATCACGACCATTCCAGCAACTTGTCCTCAGCGATGTGGCAACAAGGGGAGGTTTCTGTCTAGAGATGAGAATGGGTCTACTTTCAGTTGATCAGGAGTCAGAGGAAATACTCTTCACATTTTGGAGAGTTAATTTTAGATGGGATGAAATAATTTCATGAGCGAGTGAGAAGATCTTTACTGTCATCAAAGTGTAAATGCAAAGACTGGAACATGTCAAAGCAATCGCGCTCAACTCTTTCTTTCCAGACTTTTGAGCTTCATTTTAAAACCTATGTGATCTTGTCAGCCATTGCAAACACACTGGATACATTTCCCACCAAGAAGATTCAACTGATTGAAGTATTGATAAAAATATATCTGCCAGATATGCAAGCTGGCAATGCATTGTAAAATCCTTAGAAGTATTCTACCAAAGGGAGCTTCTTTTTGAGACAGAAAGACTTCAGTTCACAACACAGTTCATACGCGGTTTAATACTTTACCATAGCGACCGCCACCACAATTCCAGCGTGTCGGTAAATTTGATGGTGGTCAGCCCCATTTCTTCACATAGCGAAAGATGCGAGAATTGAAGGTATTTTGCTTTCACAAAATTCATCATTCTCACTACTATACCGAGGACATCATTAAGTTCTGGAGATAATTTCTTGGCTGCAAACACACTCTCTATGAATGAAGCAATGTGTTGCTTGGTAGCCAGAACCTTTCACTCTTACCGCTACAACTGAATGTCTGCCTGTCATTGCGGCTACTGCGTCACTTTAACAGAGGCAGAAGTGTTAAAGGGACTGGGAGCTCTTAAATAAACAAATCTCCTGGGCGGGATGAGATCCTCCCAATAGTACTCAAAGAAATGAAAGAAGTTATTTACAAACGTAACCAAGATCATGCAATAGTCTCTTGACACAGGGGTTGTACCGACGGAAAAGAGAATTACAAAACATAATACTGATGCACAAAAAGGGGAGATAAAACCAGACAGGTAACTACCTGAGACCAATAAGCCTGACTTCTATTATATGTAAACTTATGGAAACTATCATCACGATCCAAAATGGGAAAATTACCCTGGGAGACAGTCAGCATGGTTTTAAGGAAAGGGAGTGGATCGTGTCTAACTAACCTGCTTTATTTTTTTTTGAGGTATGTCACAACATCGACAATGGATAATTACCAGAAGCATACGACATGGTTTTATTCAGAAAGCTTTTGACAAAGTCATATAAGATTAATTCTCAAACCTGAACACAGTAGGGATTCAAGGAAATGCATGCACATGGATTAGGGAGTGTAAAACACTGTTGCAGCAGCAAAAGGTCATTCAAAATGAGTCTAGACAACATTCAGAACTGTGCAGACACATGGCAAATGAAATTTAATAGAAAGTGTAAAGATTACTACTTATGAGCAATAAAAATGTCGTTATAAATATCATATGGGAGATACTGAGAAATTGAAGAAGGAATCTATGACAAAAATCTTGAAGTTCATGTTGATTCAAGGAAATGTCTTCATCTAGACAATGTGGGAAGCTATATAAAAAAAAGGAGCCAATAATATGCTCAGATATATTGTGAAAAGTGTTAATTTAAAACTTTACTATACATTAGTAATACCTCATCTAGAATATTGTACATTCAGTTCTGGTCACCTCGCTACAAAAGGATATTGTGCTTCTCTAGAGAAAGAGTCTGAAGCGATAAGAATTATCGAGTTTAAAAGACATGTCATGTATGCAGACAGGCTAAGAATTGAACCCATTCAGTCTTGAAATAAAGAAGACTACGTGAGTGATTTATTCACATTCAAAATTTAAAAGGTATTGACAATGTCGACCCAGGGACTTTTTTAAACTGAAAGAAACAAGGGACCACGGGGTCACAAATGGAGATTAGATAAAGGGGCATTGAAAAACAGAAAAATGGAGGCACTTTTTTTACAGAGAATTGTGAGTGTCTGGGAACTATCTCCCAGAATGTTGTTGAAGTTGGACACCCTGGGATCCTTCAAGAATCTGTTTGATGAGATTGGGACCAATAAGCTACTAACAACTAAAACGAGCAAGATGGGCCGTAAAATGGCCTCTTTGTTTGTAAACTTTCTTACGTTCTTCATGTTTTTGCATAAATGAAATGTATAGTGGAGTCAGCTAAGTGCTGCCCTGAATGTTAAAGTTTATTAGAAATGATGCCATCCCACCACAGCCTCTGGTCATACTTCGCAAATAACTGGTTACCGTTTTCTGTGTTTACAACACATTGATATAATGCAGAGTAAGGCACTTGTTTCTAGTTGAAATTAGGAAACATACTTTGATCAAATTATCTATAATGAAGTGTTTACATGACATTCATTTTAAATCTCATCTACAAGAGATGAATGGCTGGGCTGCGGATGAGGTCTTCCAACACAAAGTAGCTTCTGATTGCACAAACGCTAAGAAATGGAAAAGCAACTTGTTTCAGTAACATACCCAGCACAATGTTAAAAGCATTGCACAAAAAGCACCATGCCAGTTTTATTCAAATAGACTAAACAAATGCACCCATTCACTGTGTGATTGTTTTGTAAAGAGTAATGGAAACAATTAAGATATGTTATATATTACATTTTTATGATAGATATTTACAAGGGAAGATAGGAAACTTACTTGATTCCACAAAACAGTTTTGCACCATTTCAAAAACTGATGGTCGAGCACTGTATGTACCAGTGTATCACCCTCCCAAGTATTATGACAAAAACTGATTAGATTGCAGGTCTTTTGTAATGGCAAAGGTGTAAGTAACATTGTCATTTTGCTTTAAAATGAAACTATATGCATATTCCAACTTGCATATTTTTTTTTATTGACAGTATTTTAAATCTGGTATTATCAATGTGTCTATACTGAATTGTATAAGAATAGTCTTTTACCACACTTTGCAATAGAATGAGAATACTGTAAACAAAATACAAATCCAATTCATTTGATAAAAAAACTACATTGTGTTTGATGGTGTTTGTGACAGTTTGGCTTGTGTAGGATGTTAGGCAGGAAGAAACATACAGAGGAAAGAGTGAAATGTGCTGTTGCAATGGCTTATTATAAATTAACAAATAAAAACAGATGTACAAAACAAAACACTCAAAATAAATTACAGTGGCTGCTTAACAGACAAACAAACACTGACCTATAACAAGTAGTGGACTGGTAGACACAGCACATGTAGCAATTGTTATTTTTTATTATTTTGTTCTCCTTCTCTCCCCCACCTCCTCAAGGTACACCCAACCCAGTGCACTGTGCATCTATGATAGATAGCCAAAGCTATTCAATTACTAATTAATCACCAGTTGAACCCAGCATGGAACAAATTGTGCAGTCCCTGTTCCTTCATACAAATACCACTTTAATCTGTATGTGAAGTGATTGTGCAATCCCTTGCCTAAATACAAATATATACATTTTACATCACCTGTACTATAACCCACATTCCGTGCACCAATACAATAATACATATAACAGACAACATAAAAACACAAAATACGCCACCACAGTATTGCACAGTATTGCATTCTGTTTTCAAGAGTTGTAATACTGCATCATTGCACAGTGTCAAATCAGCTACACAGTCAAATAGAAACTTTTATAATTTAAGACAACCGATCAAGAGAAGCTTACTCAGAAGTAGACTGACTTTTTTTTCCTGACCAAAAGGTGACTTAATAATAATAATAATAATAATAATAATAATAATAATAATAAAATAATAATAATAATAATAATAATAATAACAATATTTCTGCACAAAAAGACAGCAATGGGGTTAACATTAAAAAACATTATGAATAATATGCAATGTGTATGCACTGTATTGTACATATTGATCTAAGATCATTTTAGTCCACTAAATCAATCCACTTACATTGGCATACATTTTGGTATAAGATACCCTGTGTGAACAGAATATTGAGTTCACTTACTTGGATCAACAATCAAAGTCGTTCTCACAGTGCTCCAGCTGCAGTGGTGATTCACATACGCCCGCTGTATTAGCGTTTCACAGCACACCGCTGCATTAGCCACACAGTGCTCGCCGCATTAGCGCTTCACACAGTACCCAGCTGCAGCATTTCACACAGCGCCTGGCTGCAGTAGCGTCATTACAGTGCTCTGGCTGCATTACCGCTTTCAGCGCCCGTTGCAGTGGCGTTTCACACAGCGCCTGGCTGCATTTAGCGTTTCTCACAGTGCTGCGTAAGGCAGTGGCGTTTCACACAGTGCTCAGCTGCATTAGCGCTTCACACCAGACTCTTGACTGCAGTCAGGCGTTCCAGCGCCACAGTTCTCCAGCTGCATTAATGGTTTCCCTGGCGGCTCGGCTTCGGTGCGCGTTTCTCCTGCAGTTACTCCGTGAAGCGGTGGCGTTTCCTGCAGTGCTCCAGCTGCAGTGTTGTTTTCACACAAGCTCGGCTGCAGTGGCATTTCCTGGCTGTCTGGCTTGCAGTCGGATTGTTTCACACCTGGCGAGCTCTGGCTGCATTAAGCGTTTTCTCCTGGGACTCCGGTACCGTTAAGCGTTTTCACACAGAAGCGGCTCCGGCCAGCAATTGGCGTTTCACACGAAGCTCTGGCTGCGAGTGGTGATTTCACCTGGTATCTGGCTGCGGTGGCATTTCACACAGAAATCTGGCTGCCGGTAGCATTTCACCTGGCCTGACTCCGCTGCAGTGTGTTTCGCACAGTGCCTCCTGCTGCAGTAGCGTTTCAGTGTGCTCTGAGGGCAGTCACAAAGCACTCCAGCTGCATTACAGAGCAGAGCTGCAGCAGCAGCAGCATTTCACACAGCGCCTGGCTGCAGTGGTGTTTCACAGCACCGGCGCATTAGCGTTTCACACAGCGCCCGGCAGCAGTAGAGTTTCACACAGCACCCTGGCTGAGGTAGCGTTTCACACAGCACTCTGGCTGCAGTGGTGTTTCACACAGCCGCCTGACCGCATTAGCGTTTCACACAGTGCTCCGGCAGCAGTAGCAGCTTTCACACAGCGCTCTGGCTGAGGTAGCATTGCCAGCACCCGGCTGCATTAGCGTTTCAGTGCTCCGCCGCAGCAGAAGCCATTACGCGCTGGCTGAGGTATGTCATGCCACCCAGCCGCATTAGCGTTTCACACAGCGCCCGCAGCAGTAGCGTTTCACAGTGCCTGGCTGAGGTAGAGTCAGCACCCAGCTGCATTAGTATTTCACAGCCCCGCTGCATTAGCGCTTCACAGTGCTCGGCTGCATTAAGCGTTTTCTCTCCTGTATCAGAGGCTGCGTCAGCATTTTCACACAGGCATCCGACTGCGGTGGTTCCGCACAGCTCTCCGGTTGGCAGTAGGGTTTCACACAAGGCATCTCTGGCTGGTGTAAGCCCTCACAAAGCCTCCCCTCCCCAACGTTAAGCGTTTTCTGGCTCCACGGCTGCGTGGCATTTCACACAGCCTCCCTCCCTATTAATTATTGTTTCACACAAGCTCCATTGATTAAGCGTTTCTAGAAACCCACTCCAGGTCTGCATTGGCTGTTCACACATTGCTCTGGCTGCAGTGGCTGGTTTTCACACATTGCTCCGATGAGTTAGTTTCTAGGCTCCATTTGATTAGCGTTTTCACAAAACACTCCATTTGATTGGCGTTTCCTGACACTCCAGATCTTCATTGGCTCACACAGGCTCTGGCTGCGGTGGCTCCTGGCGTTCTTGCCCGGCTGCGGTGTGCGTTCAAACCAGCTCCATTTTACCGGTGGTGTTTCTCTGATGCTCCGGCTGCGGTGGGTGTTTGCTGGCTCCCGACTGCGATGGGCGTTTCTCACAGTGCTCGGTTGCATTAAGCGTTTTCATACAAGCTCCGACGGCAGTGGCGTTTCACGCGACGGCTCCGGCTGCAGTGGCGGTTTCCTGGCAGCTCTCTGGCTGGGGTGGCTTCACAAGTATCTCTGGCTGGGTGGCGTCAACACAAGCAGCTCTACAGCTGGGAGGTAAGCGCTTATCCACCAGCGTTCACACAAGCTCTGGCTGAGGTAGTGCTTCACAAAGCACCTGGCTGTATTTGTACAAGCCATTACCAGCCTGGCTGAGGTAGCGCATCACAGCACCGCAGCTGCATTAGCGTTCAGGCAAAGTACAGTGAAGGGAACAGGTGAGCGGTGATGGCGTAGGAGGACAGGTGACAACAGTATACAGTGGAAAAGGTGCTTTATTTATAATCCAGGTTTGGTGACCGCCAACATTAAACTCCCCGCTATACACACCAATGTGTAAAGCACGGGATAATGAAACAGGGCACAGTCCTGAACAAAATGAACACACGGTCACCAGTCCTGGGTGAGTGCAGTCGTGCTGGTGCTTAGTGCAAACACAAGTATTTTTTTTTGTGACGGTAGTGGTGGTTCCGATCAGCTGACCGGGCGACAGCTCCGGAGATGTGTTTCAACTGTCTGGTGATGTAAAACACAAACAATTACAACACAGACAAACACAACACAAAAACACGAACATCGCCTCTATTTATTATTGAGAGTCCTCTCTCAGTCCTTCTCTCTCGCGCTTTTACCCAAAACGAAGAAAAGAACAGCGTTATTTGGTTCTATATGTAATCCCGCATGATATCTAGGGAAACGGTTGCAGCTGCCTTTATTACTTGCAGCTGCCCCCCCTCGCTTACCTGTCAAATCAATACGGTCTTACAACAGAGTCTCGCTTTTTTCCAGGCTGACCCACTTCCCGGTCCCGAAACGAACTGTCAGGCCAGCCCTTCCAGATACTTCTCCTCCGTTTTAGCACCCTCACAGGTCGGGAGGAAGATTTATCACCAGAACTCATTGTATTTCTGTCACATATCTCACCGCCAGAGGGAGCCAAGGAACACTCGCTAACTCTACCTTTCCCATTACCCCCTCCCGGAAAAAATAATCCGTGATTTTGGTGGTCTTTTCCCGCACGGGTGTAATTATATGGTACATGAAGGGCTGCAACGCCAGATACCACCGAGTTATCCGGGCATTGCTGTCCTTCATTGTGCTTAACCACTTGAGTGGGGGGTCTGTGACCAGATCAAATGAGTGTCCCAGCAGGTAGTATCGTAAAAGTGAGTAGCCCATTTAATGGCCAAACACTCTTTTTTCGACCACGGAGTAGTTACGCCCCGAGGTAACATTTTTTTGCTTAGGTACAATATCGGGTGTTCTACTCCAGCTACTTTTTGGGACAAGACTGCACCCAAAACTCACATCCGAGGCGCCGGTGTGGAGGATGAACTTTGGTGAAATCTGGGGTAATAAGAGTGGGGCCTGGCAAAGTTTACGCTTAATCGCATCAAACGCCCCCGACACTCAGCTGACCATTTAATTAAATTTGAGCACTTTTTTGGTGAGGTCGACTAACGGGTTAACCACTGTGGCGCACTGGGATGAAGCAGCGTAATAACCGGGTTAAGCCCAGTAGTGACCTCACCTGAGTCTTGGTTTTGGGGATCGCTGCATCAACTAAAGCTCTGGATTTTGGTGACCACAGGTCTCACCTTCCATTTCCCATTAAAAATCCCAAATATTGAGTCTCTGTCTTGGCAAACGCACATTTCTCGGTTAGCTGTCAGCCGGGCTGCCCTTAGAGACTGAAGAACGCTGCAACCCTAGCCAAATGCTCGCCAGGTGGAGCTGTAAATCACCACATCATCAATATACGCTGCTGCATATTCATGATGTGGGCGAAAACCTGGTCCATCAGTCTCTGAAAGGCAGCGGGCACCATGTAGCCCAAATGGCATGGTTTTAAAGTGGAACAGCCCTTCTGGTGTTGAAAATGTGGTTTTCTCTGGAGCTGCGGGTTAAAGGAATTTGCCAGTATCCCTTCATCAGGTCCAGAGTGGAAATAAACCTCGCTTTTCCCAGTCTGTCTAAAAGTTCGTCGACCCGAGGCATGGGATATGCATCAAACTTAGCAATAGCATTCACCTTTCTGAAATCCACGCAGAAGCGGTTGGTGCCGTCTTTCTTAGCCACTATGACAATTGGGCTGCACCACTCGCCTCCTGAAGGTTCAATCACCCCAAGTCGAGCATATCCCATACCTCTTTGCGAAAGCCACCGACTTCTTTCCGGGATCCGCACGGTCTCTCTCTCGCACTGTGACACCTGGGGGAGAGATAATGTCATATTCAATTAAGTTTGTTCTGCCGGGCACGCCAGAAAAACATCGCTGAACCCTCAATAAGTTTACGCAGCCTTTTGCTGATCTGAACCAATTGTTCCCCATTGAAATCGCTCTTGTGCTCGGGGTCTTGGACAGGGCCTAAATCATCCTCCATTGCCTGGGGCTATAAATAAGACCTCCTTGCTCGCCAGGGCTTTAACAAATTAACATGGTAAATTTCACGCTCATTCCGCGATCGGGCTGTCTAATTTCATAATTTACTTTCCTATAGCCCGAATCACCCACACGGCCCCTGCCATTTAGCACACAGTTTTGATTCTGATGAGGGAAGTAGCAGCATTACCTTGTCCCCTGGTCGAAAGGTTCGAACTCCGGCATTTTTGTTGTAATGCTGCTGCTGTCGGTGCTGAGCCGATCTGAGGTTGTCTTTGGGGCCAAACGACCGCACCAAATCCAGGCGGTCTCTTAGGAGCACATACTACTTCATTTTTAGACGAGCCTTTGTGCCTCCCACCCCTCTCTCAGCAGGTCGAGAATGCCGCGAGGCTGCCGGGTCGACAGGAGCTCAAAGGGGAGAACCCTGCTGAAACTGCGCACTTTCTCACCGTGCAAAGGAGGTGTAGGAAGAAGCTGATGCCCAATGTTTTTGCTCTTGTGTTACGAATCGCCAGCATCGACTTTTGTCTGATTAAAACGCTCAACCAGACCGTCCGATTGTGGATGATAAAACGGACGCCCTGATGGGACGATTAATATTTTGTACACCTGCTAACGTATTGGACAAAAAAATTAGTTCCGTGATCGTCAAAATCTCCTTGGGATCCCTTACCTAGCCATAATCTGCGCTTATCTCGGTGGCTTTGCAGCGGCACTAGTGGATTCAATGGAACTGCTTCGGTATCGCAAGGCATAATCCACCACCACTAATATATGCGATACCGAGTCGAAGGTAGCAAAGGGCCCACTATGTCCATTGCAATGCGCCCGAAAGAGGGAAATAATCGCAGTGGGACCAAAGGGGGGCAAGACGGACCCGCGCTACCGCTGGCAGTCTGGGCATGTGGCTATCTCAACACATCAGTATGAAGACCGAGCCAATAGAATCGAGCCAATATTTGTTCCCCCTTCGGCCCGAGGTGCCCCGCAAAAAAGGGATATCATGCGCCAGCCTCATGACCCGGTCCGACAAGACGGGGAACCAACAATTGTGTTACAGGCTGTCCTCTGCCCGCGGCTAGGTTTACCCTATACAGTAATTGCCCCCGATACTGAAATGGGATATACCAGCGCCCCCAGCGCCGTCAACATCCTTACCTTCAATGGACCGACCTGCCCCAAGCTGCACCAGTGACGGGTCGTTATGTTGGCCCCACACTAGGTCCGCTTTTGAGTACCACGGGTCCGGCACATTGAGAGGCTGAATAACCTCTGCCCCTGTCGGCCCAGTAACCTCGCCTCTCGGTCACACTGTGTTCCCACTCCCTTCGACTGGCGCTTGTTACCATTGCAGCACTCTCCCACCAGACCCCAGCCTTGTCTCAACAACGCCCCTCCCATTTCGCGTCCATCTCTCCTTATTTGTTTTTCTAGGACAGAAAAGAGGGGAAAACATTTCAGTGTGAAAAGGAAACACATCACCAACTCCGTTTTTTTTTTTTCTGCCACGTTTACGGGTGTGGCTGAGACTGCCATTATTTGCATCAATTTTTTGAATTTTGGCCGTCTCGCCCAGAATAACTGGGTGTGGCAACCTTCCGCCACTCCCGACTACAGCAGACGCTTTTATCGGTCCCACCGATAAATATACTTTTAATGTGGGTATGCCGCCGCGTTCCATGGATACAGGAGATGGCCACCTGACCGTGGGCACCACGACACACCGCCCAGGAGAGTTGTCCTAATCAAGGTTTGCTCACACCCTGTGTCCACTAATGCATGGGTTTTCACATTCCCTAAAACAACATTAATCAAACAAGGCCCTCCCGACCATTTTCCCCCACGCTTACCAGTTTCAGGTGCCCAATTGCACGCGGCCACGCCACACCCATGGCAGCGGGCATGACCTGGCCAGATGTCCCGCTGGTGGCACCTAAAACAGATAGGAGGGACAGAGGCATAGGGTAGAATTGTCCCGCTGCTGGTATGGCAACGGGCAGGGGCAGCACCTCCCCAGCTGGGGCCAACCTTGGTCTCCATGGGGGGGAAGCAAGGGGGCAATGGGGCCGGCGCCTCGGAGGTCTGGGTCCCGGAAACAAAGGTGGTGGTGGTGGTGGAGGAGAGGGAGGAGAGGTCGGCTGTCCGGGCGGTCAATCGGCAGGATCCCGACCCCGGCAGAAGTCAGGAGTTTTCAAAATCTTTCTGCCAATTTGACCGCCTCCTCCAGGGTGTCAGGGTTGTGGCGCCGTATCCACGCCTGGGTTTCGGCGCTGACCACATGGCAGAACTGCTTTCACCACCATGGCTCCCCATCTGCTGGGCGGTCTTCTTCCCAGGTCAGCCAATGCACCATGTGGTCGCACAACCGCTCTGCAACCACCCTGGGCGTGTCCGGGCTCTCCGGTACTCACTAAACCGCCGCCCGTGGGTCTCTGTAGTTATGTTCAGGCGGCAGAGGATAGCCTGTTTGACCAGGTCGTAATCGGTGGCGTGATGGTCACTCATGGCTTGGTAGGCCGCCTGAGCCTCCCCGATCAGGCAGGGTCCCAACTGGCTGGCCCAGTACTCCCGCGGCCAAGCCGCCGCGGTAGCCAGCCGCCGAACGCCACCAAATACGCCCGGTCATCCTCCGCCGACATTTCATCGCCCGTTGCCTTCGGGGGGACATCCGCGGTGTTGTGGTAGGGGCCCGCAGCCACCAGGCCAGCCCTACTGCTCAATGAGCGCCGCAGCGCCCCCTCCTTCTTTCCTCTGCGCCGCGCCTGCTCTCCAGCGCCTGCAGTAGCTCCGCTTAGTTGCCATGATCATGATCCCGTAGTCCGACACCACGTGGCAAAAGTGGCTAGTGAAGGGGAACAGGTGTAGCGGTGATGCGATGCAGGAGTGACAGGCAGACAACGGTATACAGTGGAAAAGGTGCTTTATTTATAATCCAGGTTTGGTGACCGTCAAATAATAAACTCCCGCTATACACACCAATGTGTAAAGCACGGGGATAATAAAACAGGGCACAGTCCTGAACAAAAAAATGAACACACGGTCACCAGTCCTGGGTGAGTGCAGTCGTGCTGGTGCTTAGTGCAAACACAAGTATTTTTGTGACGGTAGTGCAGTGGTGTTCCGATTGTGCTGACCCTCGGCGACAGCTCCGAGATGTGTTTAACTGTCTGGTGATGTAAAAACACAAACAATTACAACACAGACAAACACAACACAAAAACACGAACACGCCTCTATTTATTATTGAGAGCTCCTCTCTCAGTCCTTCTCTCTCGCGCGCTTACCCAAAACGGCGAAAAGAACAGCGTTATTCCTGGTTCTATATGTAATCCCGCGTGATATCTAGGTAAACGGTTGCAGCTGCCTTATTACTTGCAGCTGTCCTCGCTTACCTGTCAAATCAATACGGTCTTACAACAGAGTCTCGCTTCTTTCCAGGCTGACCCACTTCCCGGTCCCGGAAACGAACTGTCAAACTGATTAGCGTTTCACAAAGCACTCCGGTTGATTAGCGTTTCACACATTGCTCTGGCTGATTAGCGTTTCACACAGCACTCCGGCTGCATTAGCGTTTCACACAGCACTCCTGCTGCATTAGCGTTTCACACAGCACTCCTGCTAATTATTGTTTCACACATTGCTCTGGCTGATTAGCGTTTCACACAGCACTCCGGCTGCATTAGCGTTTCACACAGCACCCCTGCTAATTATTGTTTCACACAGCACTCCGGCTGATTAGCGTTTCACACAGCGCTCCGGCTGATTAGCGTTTCACAAAGCACTCCGTCTGCATTAGCTTTTCACACAACGCTCTGGCTGCAGTGGCGTTTCTCACAGCGCTCCGGCTTCTTTAACGTTTCTCACAGCACTCCGGCCGCATTAGCGTTTCACACAGCGCTCCGGCTGCATTAGCGTTTCGTACAGAGCTCCGGCTGCAGTGGTGTTTCACACAGCGCTTCGACGGCAGTGGCGTTTCACACAGCACTGAGGCTGCAGCGGCGTTTAATACAGCGCTCCGGCTGCATTAGCATTTCACACAGCGCTTTGACTGCAGTAGCGTTTCATACAGCGCTCCGGCTGCAGTGGCGTTTCATACAGCGCTCCGGCTGCAGTGGCGTTTCACACAGCGCTCCGGCCGCGCCAGCGTTTCACACAGCGCCCAGCTGCATTAGCGTTCACACAGCGCCACTGCAGTAGCGTTTCACACATTGCTCTGGCTGATTAGCGTTTCACACAGCACTCCGGCTGATTAGCGTTTCACACAGCACTCCGGCTGATTAGCGTTTCACACAGCACTCCGGCTGATTAGCGTTTCACACAGCGCTCCGGCTGCATTAGCGTTTCACACAGCGCTCCGGCTGATTAGCGTTTCACACAGCGCTCTGGCTGCAGTGGCGTTTCACACAGCGCTCCGGCTGATTAGCGTTTCACACAGCGCTCTGGCTGCAGTGGCGTTTCACACAGCGCTCCGGCTGATTACGTTTCACAACGCCTGGCTGGCTGCGTTGCGTTAATAGAGCTCCGGCTGCATTAGCGTTTCACACAGCTCTCCGGCTGCAGTGGTGTTTCACACAGCGCTTCGACGGCAGTAGCGTTTCACACAGCACTGAGGCTGCAGCGGCGTTTAATACAGCACTCCGGCTGCATTAGCATTTCACACAGCGCTTCGACTGCAGTAGCGTTTCATACAGCGCTCCGGCTGCAGTGGCGTTTCATACAGCGCTCCGACTGCAGTGGCGTTTCACACAGCGCTCCGGCCGCATTAGCGTTTCACACAGCGCTCCAGCTGCATTAGCGTTTCACACAGCGCTTCGACTGCAGTAGCGTTTCACACATTGCTCTGGCTGATTAGCGTTTCACACAGCACTCCGGCTGATTAGCGTTTCACACAGCACTCCGGCTGAGGTAGCACGTCACAAAGCACTCCGGCTGCATTAGCGTTTCACACAGCGCTCTGGCTGAGGTAGCGTTTCACACAGCACTCCAGCTGCATTAGCGTTTCACACAGAGCTCCAGCTGCAGTGGCATTTCACACAGCCTTGCGGCTGCGGTGGCGTTTCATACAGCGCTCCGGCTGCAGTGGCGTTTCACACAGCACTCCGGCTACATTAGCGTTTCAAACAGCGCTCTGGCTGCATTAGCGTTTCACACAGCGCTCCGCCTTCATTAGCCTTTCACACAGCGCTCCACCTTCATTAGCGTTTCACACAGCGCTCCGCCTTCATTAGCATTTCACACAGCGCTCCGCCTTCATTAGCGTTTCTCACAGCGCTCCGGCTGCATTAGCGTTTCACACAGCGCTCCGGCTTCAGTGGCATTTCACACATCGCTCCCGCTAATTGGCGTTTCAGTGTAAGAGGGCCGTACTTACGTATCTGCATCCCCTTTCTACTGCAAAACTCCTCCTTGTGATCAGTGCAGTGCCACTCTCTATCCAATAACCACACGCAACACAGCTGATCAAAGTTTATAAAACATATCACTACATGTTTATTTCCTCTGCTATTCACTGCAGAAGTTTGATTTTGGGGCAACTACCATCACATTGAAATGACCAAGGAATTAACTCTAGCAAGATGATTTCTACTTACTGGGCTCAACAAAGAGCTTGCTGCCGTTTCCAAATGTTAATTTCCAAGTACCAGCATACCCAATTGCACCGACCAACACAAAAACGTGTTTCTAATTGAGAAGTTCAATGCTTGGTGGCAGTATTAAAATCAAATACAATTCACAACAAGTTCATTTTCACTAATAAAATGGGCTGATTTATTATTTTATTTATTTATTGTTTTTTTCTGCAAAACAAACTGCAAAGAAAAGGTGCAATAAAACCCACTGCTCGTTACTTCCACTACCTGAGATAATCAAACACTGCACTGTATCCTCTTTATAATGATGGTGGGCTTGCTCATCTCCCACCTTTAACTAGTGTTCAGTTTTTACTGCCAACGCACAGGCACACACCACACACACACACACACACACACACGCACACAAACTTGTTTGTTGCCTTAATGACAACTATATACTAGTTTCACTTATCATATTGGGTGCCATGTGTAAAAGCGTTAATATTTTAACATTTTTTTTTCAGATTTAACTTAAATCTTGTATTTTTTCCCCACATTTATAAATGTTGTGAAAAAAAAAAAAAAATATATATATATATATATATATATATATATATATATATATATATATATTAATGTGTACATTCAGATATAATTTATAAACCTAGTTACAAGACTTAACATTTAGCGATTTGATTGGCTCTTGTAATGCTAATAGGGAAATATGCAAATGTGAGCATTACAAGAGCCAATCAAACAGCGTGAAAGCCCAATGTGGATGGAGGTCATTTGCATACAAACTCCAGATTTAGCTGGCAAGTTAAATATTTAGCTAAATGTTAGATCGTGTTAAGAGAGTTAAGATTTAGTTAAATATTTAGCTAACTATTAAATCTTGTTTAGAGAGAAGATTTAGTTCAATATTTAGCTAAATGTTAAATCTAGTTAAGAGATTTAAGATTTAATTAAATATTTAGCTCAATGTTAAATCTAGAACGAATGGGATCGGATCCGAGTTCACTGGATCCCGATCATAAGAAGGTGTCATACTAAAAGAATCTGGATCAAGCTCCATTGATCCGTAATCTTGATCCAGTTTTGGAGCTACACGTAGTGAAACTAACCAATGAGAAGCGAACATGTCTGTGTGGGGCGAAGTTTCAATAGTCCCGCTGTCAAATGTGTAAACAGCCTGAGATCACAGTAATGTCACGAAGAAATGGCAAATAAAAAATAATATAAAAATATCGATTATGCCACTCTTAAAAATGAAAGTGGGCACTTTCTTAAAAATAAATACTTGGATATATATTCATTATTATTATTATTATTATTATTATTATTATTCAGAAAATGTACCAGGGCCGATTTTTACCCTGCGTTCTGCTGCCAGATAGTGATGGGAAAAGTGAAGCCTCCTGAACCACTGAACCCTCTGAATCATTTGGTTCGCAAAAAGATTCACTGAGCCGAAGCACACGAAGCACTTCATGCTCTTTGGTGCCATATCTTGGTAGCTCTGCACAACTCAATACATTGAGTAAACACAGACCTCTATCTCCAGAGAAGGCATTTAGTACAGTGGACAACTGCACTGACGTTTCATACACTTTTGACATACAGTATATATACTTTATAAAGTAGAGAGGTGGAAAATAGTGGGCTCAAATCCCTGCAGTTTCCTTTTTTAAAAAAGTTGTGTACTCTATCATTTATACACATAATAGATTGTTGGATTTTTTACCAATAATGTTCATAAAGAGCTCTGTTTGTACATATGTAATGCTTTTTTGTTTGTTAATTTGAAAAAAAATATTTATGAAATATAAAACAAAAAGCAGCATCTTGATTAAAAAAAATAAAAATCCTTTCAGCTTGACTGAAACACCACACTGTGAGCACTGTTGACAAAGAGTACGTATTGGATAAAAAAAAATAGTTTCCTTCCTACCAGCTACTGCTAAACACCGTTCATGGATCACATGACCTAGTGGTTCAAAGAACCACATAAAGCTTTGCTTCGTAACACTGTTTGCTTCAATTGGTTCATGTGGGGTCGAATCAGCTGAGGATTCAGCCACATCACTACCGCCAGTATAAAGCAGGTACTGTATATAGAAATGTCCGGGGTTAGTGTACGAGTACGCAATGTAACTGCATCACTGTGCGTAGTTAACACAGTGGTATATCACTGTACAAAAACCTGGGGAGGAAGACAGGGGGTTAGACAAGTGGTTCAGCTAACCTCGGTGTAGGTGACAACTGTCGTTCTTTCTTTCTTTCTTTCTTTCTTTCTTTCTTTCTTTCTTTCTTTCTTTTATGAAAGAAAGAAAGGCAATGTAGTACATGCAGTATCAAAATACCACACTGTGACGCACTTTGACACAGCAAGTATTAGTGTAGCTGTACTGTTTAGGATTGATTTTAAGATCCTGCTTTTAACTTACAAAGCTTTAAATAACCTTGCTCCCCTATATCTAAAATATCTGCTGATGTGTCCCGAGTCACTCTCTTAGATCACAGGATGTAGATTTGCTCATCAGTAATCCACAGATACAGAGAAAGAAGGCAGGTGGCAGAGCGTTCAGCTTTAGAGCACTACAGTTGAGGAATGATCTGCCACAATTTGTAAGGGAGGCACCATCTCTTGTTGCTTTTAAATTAAGATTAAAAACACATTTGTATCATTTAGCATATATATTTTAAAGGGAAAATGTAACAACCTATGTTATACTACTTATTTTTCTTTTTTAAGGTATGTGATTTAAAGCAGTATTTTATCATCTTATCGTTTCCTATTTCTCTATTTTCATTTGTATATTATAATCTCTTTATCTGTAAATTGCTTTGAGGCATTGATCGGCACTACATGAGAAATAAAGGCTGATTGATAATCTGGGCATTCCAAACCCAACAGACCATGACAATCTCCCGTCTCCGAACTTGTGTGCATTTCACGTAATACTGTGTACATGAAGTATATTAATAGTAAAATACTGTAATAAAGCTCATGCTTTGTTGCTGACAGTGACACTGATGGATACCGATAATGCAAATACTGCCCTAACCCCCACCCCCAGCATGGGGGTGTGTCCCGGTGGGGCGGCTCGCAATAAAGGGAGCCGCTGACCACCTCCGTGCCAGCAGCCAAGGACCAGGAACATCCAGCTGTCCCGGACAAAGAAATGCATATCTCCGACCACCGTATGTGGAACTGGGATCAGGGTTTTGATTATTATCCAGAGTAAGGATTAGTTTAAGGATTTAAAATCTCAAAGTCTACAAGTTGTATCAGCGGGACCTCCCTGTGTAGCGGGAGCAGTGCTGTGGTGTGTCCCTGTGTAGCGGGAGCAGTGCTGCGGGACCTCCCTGTGTAGCGGGAGCAGTGCTGCGGTGAGTCCCTGTGTAGCGGAAGCAGTGCTGCGGGGAGTCCCTGTGTAGAGGGAGCAGTGCTGCGGGGAGTCCCTGTGTAGCAGGAGCAGTGCTGCAGGACCTCTCTGTGTAGCGGGAGCAGTGCTGCGGGGAGTCCCTGTGTAGCGGGAGCAGTGCTGAGGGGAGTCCCTGTGTAGCAGGAGCAGTGTCAAGGGGAGCACCTGTGTAGAGGGGAGTGCCGCGGGGAGTCCCTGTGTAGCAGGAGAAGTGCAAGGGACCTCCCTGTGTAGGGGAGCAGGCCAAGTGGGAGTCCCTGTGTAGTGAGAGCAGTGCTGCGGGGAGTCCCTGTGTAGCAGGAGCAGTGCTACGGGACCTCCTGTGTAGCGGAGCAGTGCTGGGGAGTCCCTGTGTAGCGGAGCAGTGCTGCGGAGTCCCTGTAGCGAGCAGTGCCGGGGAGTCCCTGTGTAGCGGGAGCAGTGCTGCGGGGAGTTCCTGTGTAGGGGTAGCAGTGCTGCGGGAAGTCCCTGTGTAGCAGGAGCAGTGATGCGGGACCTCCCTGTGGAGCGGGAGCAGTGCTGCTGGAGTCCCTTGAATGGAGCACTGCTGCGGACCTCCCTGTGTAGGGGAGCAGTGCTGCAGGGAGTCCCTGTGTAGAGGAGCAGTGTCATGGGAGTCCCTGTGTAGCAGGAGCAGTGCTGGGGACCTCTCTGTGTAGGAGCAGTGCTATGGGAGTCCTGTGTAGCAGGAGCAGTGCTGAGGGGAGTCCCTGTGTAGCGGGAGCAGTGCTGCGGGGAGCACCTGTGTAGCAGGAGCAGTGCTGCGGGACCTCCCTGTGTAGCGGGAGCAAAAGGCGGGAGTCCCTGTGTAGCGGGAGCAGTGCTGCGGGACCTCCCTGTGTAGGGGGAGCAGTGCTGCGGGGAGTCCCTGTGTAGAGGGAGCAGTGCTGCGGGGAGTCCCTGTGTAGCAGGAGCAGTGCTGCGGGACCTCTCTGTGTAGCGGGAGCAGTGCTGCGGGGAGTCCCTGTGTAGCGGGAGCAGTGCTGCGGGGAGTCCCTGTGTAGCGGGAGCAGTGCTGCGGGGAGTCCCTGTGTAGCGGGAGCAGTGCTGCGGGACCTCCCTGTGTAGCAGGAGCAGTGATGCGGGGAGTCCCTGTGTAGTGGGAGCAGTGCTCACTGTCTTCATAGCACATTATGTAGTTTTGTTTTCAGTGTTTTGTTTTCCTTTTTTGTACACTTGTTGCCTACCTGTGCACTACATAAGAACATAATAACATAAAAAAGTTTACAAATGAGAGGAGGCCATTTGGCCCATCTTGCACGTTTGGTTGTTAGTAGCTTATTGAATCTCATCAAGCAGAGTTGGTTCCAGACCCTCACAAATCTCTGTGTAAAAAAATGCCTCCTATTTTCTGTTCTGAATGTCCCTTTATCTATCTCCATTTGTGACCCCTGGTCCTTGTTTCTTTTTTCAGGTCAAAACAGTCCCCTGGGTCGACATTGTCTATACCTTTTAGGATTTGAATGCTTGAATCAGACCAACACGTAGTCTTCTTTGTTCAGGACTGAATAGATTCAATTCTTTTAGCCTGTCTGCATACGACATGCCTTTTATACCCGGGATAATTCTGGTCGCTCTTCTTTGCACTCTTTCTAGAGAAACAATATCCTTTTTGTAACGCGTTGACCAGAACTGAACAAAATATTCTAGGTGAGGTCTTACTAATGCATAGTAAAATTTTAACATTACTTCCCTTGATTTAAATTCAACACTTCTCACAATATAGCCTTTTTTACAGCTTCCCCACATTGTCTAGATGAAGACATTTCTGAGTCAACATAAACTCCTAGGTCTTTTTCATAGATTCCTTCTTCAATTTCATTATCTCCCATATGATATATAAAATGCACATTTTTATTGCCTGTGTGCAGTACTTTACACTTTTCGCTATTAAATGTCATTTGCCATGTGTATGCCCAGTTCTGAATGCTGTTTAGATCATTTTGAATGACCTTTGCTGCTACAACAGTGTTTGCCACTCCTCCTATTTTTGTGTTGTCTGCAAATTTAACAAGTTTGCTTACTATACCAGAATCTAAATCATTAATGTAGATTAGGAATACCAGAGGACCTAATACTGTGTACTCCTGTGGTACTCACTGGTTACCTCGCCTATTTTGAGGTTTCTCCTCTAATCAGTACTTTCTGTTTTCACATGTTAACCACTCCCTAATCCATGTGCATGCATTTCCTTGAACTCCTACCATGCTCAGTTTGAGAATTAATCTTTTATGCAGGACTTTGTCAAAAGCTTTCTGGAAATCTAAATAAACCATGTATGCTTTGCAATTATCCATTGTCGATGTTGCATCCTCAAAAAAATCAAGCAGGTTAGTTAGACCTGATCTCCCTTTCCTAAAACCATGCTGACTGTCTCCCAGGATAGTGTTACCATATAGGTAATTTTCCATTTTGGATCTTATTATAGTTTCCATAAGTTTACATATAATAGAAGTCAGGCTTATTGGTCTGTAGTTACCTGGTTCAGTTTTGTCTCCCTTTTTGTGGATTGATATTACATTTGCAATTTTCCAGTCTGTCGGTACAACACCTGTGTCAAGAGACTGTTGCATGATCTTGGTTAACGGTTTGTAAATAACTTCTTTCATTTCTTTGAGTACTATTGGGAGGATCTCATCCGGCCCAGGGGATTTGTTTATTTTAAGAGCTCCTAGTCCCTTTAACACTTCTGCCACTGTTATGCTAAAATTATTTAAAACTGGATAGGAACAAGTCAACATCTGGGGCATGTTGTCCATGTCCTCCTTTGTAAAAACTTGTGAAAAGTAATCATTTAATATATTTGCTATTTTTTTCTTTGTCTATGATTTTGCTATTTGTGTCTTAGACATTTAACCTCCTCTTTGAATGTTCTCTTGCTGTTATAATATTGGAAAAACAGCATCCATTTTCAGTTCACAAGAGCCTGTGCAAACCATAGCAAATGCCTAAAATGAAAATGAACAAAAAAGAGAGAAAGGTGAGAGCAAACAAGTAACCCTTCTGTTAGTATCCCATAGGAGATCCCATCAATATAAGACGTGCATGTATTGTAACTCCATGAACTTCCATGCAATCAATTCCATTTGTATGTGTTTATATTTTACCTTGTTGTTTTGAGAAATGCATGCAGGTAAGCATGATAGTAAATTAATCTGCAGGGCGTGAATTTCAACACGGGATTGCGGGAATCTCGCATTTTCCAAGCTGCTCCGCATATCTGCAACTTTCAGTGCGGGAAAACCCTGCAGAGATATTTTAAGACACCATGCTACTGTATTTTTCACCCAATTTAGAATGCCTGAAACGTACAACAATCTATAAGGAAGTGGGTGCCAGTGACGAAAGCACTGTGAGCTATCTCGTAACAATTGTAAATCGCCCTGGATAAGGGTGTCTGCTAATAAATAAATAATAATAATCAGTCCTGAACAAAGAAGATTATGCAGTGATCTGATTCAAGCATGCTGAGTTGTTCTGGTTAAAATAAATAAATAAATAAAAGTAGTGCTGGATATTTTAAGTGCCGCGAGACTTTATTCTCTTGTACGTGATTCTCGGCCGCTCTCTCTAAGGATTATAGAAACTCAGTACACTGCAGTAAGTAAACAGTTTTGAAAAAAAGATGATATTAAGCCTATCTAGGTGTTGTTTTGCAAGCGGGGACTTTCGCTTTAACTCTTAAAACTCAGCCCCATTCATTTTGGGGTGCCAGCGCACCAAAGGTTCTGCATATATTACTCAGGCACCGTAAAAGCCACCTACCTGGTTCAGCATGTTTAAAAGTACAGACTCGGGGCTTTCCAATGACGTATTCAGTGTGTGTATGCCTTTGTAAGGACAGCCCGTACGCAGTGCCAACAAAGGTACCACAAAATGTTCCTGTCAGGAGAACTAAGGAAGTCAGCACCAAACAGCAAAACAATAAAAACAATTATTCACTGCCAAACATGAACTACTTTAGATGTGTAATGGCTGCAGTATAGGATACTGACCTTAGGTTTAGGGTTTCAGTGTTGGGAGAAGATTATTAATTGTTTTATTAACAATAATATGACAACCAATCAGTACAGTGTCCTGACAGGAACATTTGGTTCAGTACATTAGGACAGCATGTGGTACTCCTAGCCGGAACTACAATCGCCTGAAGTTAAGGCTCTCATCATGTGACAGAGTTCACAGCTTAGGTTTTGTTTTGAGTCTATTGCTCCATCTTTGTAGCAGCTAGACTGAAAGGGACAGTATCCTTGGAAAGCTTAGAAGCTCAGCTTCCCCACCATGTTCATTTCATATTGAGGTTCAATGGTGCAGTGTGTAAAAGGCTGCAGCATAGGGGGGAAATCCCCCCAGCACACAAAAATGAAATTCAAGCCCTGATCTGAAACAAAAACACATTGGAAATGTGAAAAATGCCAAGTTATCAAAAGTGCCCAGTCATTTAAAGTTGACAGATCAAAAACACAAGCCAAGTTTCAATAAACCATTGGAGCAACCTTGCCCAGCACAAAGCAAATAGGCACAACTGTAAAACCAATGGGGGGGCAAGGTTGCCCCAATTGTTTCTTCTAACTTGTATCAAAAACACAAGCTAAGTTAGAAGAAACAATTCAATGATACAGCAGATAATAAACCACACAATCTATGGCACACACACACATCTACTTGTTTATTTGATTGCGTTGCCCTCTTGTGTACAAATTAAGTAATAGTAGCACGAATAACCCCTAGGTTTTAATAATAAACCATGACAGTTTGTCTCCTCGTTTTGATGCGGTGAACATGCTTGTGGTTAGTAAATTATTATTATTATTATTTATTTCTTAGCAGACGCCCTTATCCAGGGCGACTTACAATCGAAAGCAAATACATTTCAAGTATCACAGTACAAGTAATAATACAATTAAGAGCAAGATAAATACAATGACTTTCGTTCAAGCAGGTACAAGTGTGACAAAATACAATTCAATGATACAGCAGATAAGTGTCAGTGATAGTTACATCAGGATATGATTAAATACAAAATACTACAGATTAAACACTTGGCAGATTACAGTACTCTGACGTACAGGATTAAATGCAGTAAAATAGGGGCAGATAAGAGCAAGTAAAGCGCATTTAAGGAAGGGTGATAAGTGTCCCAGGCGAAGAACAGAGTTCTACAGGTGTTTTCTGAAGAGGTGAGTCTTGAGGAGGCACCGGAATGTGGTCAGAGACTGGGCAGTCCTGACATCTGTAGGAAGGTCATTCCACCACTGCGGGGCGAGGGTGGAAAAGGAGCGGCTCTGGAGGCAGGGGAGCGTGAGGAGGTAGAGCCAGTCTTCTAGTGCAGGCGGAGCGGAAAGGTCGAGTGGGGGTGTAGGGAGAGATGAGGGTCTGGAGGTAGCTGGGTGCAGTCTGGTCAAGGCATCTGTAGGCTAGTACAAGAGTCTTGAACTGGATGCGAGCGGTGATCGGGAGCCAGTGGAATGAGCGGAGCAGTGGAGTTGCGTGGGAGAAGCGAGGCAGAGAGAACACCAGGCAGGCAGCGGAGTTCTGGATGAGCTGGAGCGGCCGGGTGGCGGACGCAGGGAGGCCAGCAGGGAGGGAGTTGCAGTAGTCTAGGCGGGAGACTACCAAGGTACCAATATGAATGATCTGCCTGTAAACGTTTCCTAGCAACAGCACGGTTCAGATGATTTTGTTGATGGTTAAATTGCAATCATAATTGTGGTTCCATAGCTGCAGATTTGTTTTGGTTTTCAGATATATGAATATAAAAGTTATTTACTGTAATAACGAATAAGAAGAAAAAGCCAAACTAATGTTCTATTTTTTTTTTTTTTTTAATAGTTTTCATAAAGACGTTGCGTTGACTTTCATAATTTGAAAAGTTACTGTTCTAAACCTCAGAGGCCCATGGGATAGCCATAGTTATAAGAACATAAGAAAGTTTACAAACGAGAGGAGGCCATTCGGCCCATCTTGCTCGTTTGGTTGTCAGTAGCTTATTGATCCCAGTTATGCAAGCCGAGCTAAAGCTATGCTGCCTTTGAAGTAGCTCTACGTCTTCATGTGTACATTTGTAAGGACGTTGTTTTAACTGGGAGCAGAATGCCAGTTGCATTGTGATATCCTGGGATACTAAATCTGTCTTATTCACATATACAGATTCAATCCGGTGTAACGTCCATTTTTGCTACTTTGTCAAAAGTTGCTACCGATAGAAAAAAAAAAAAAGACACTTATAAACATCACATTTTGCTACCTTGTCATAATCTGCTATCTGGTCAAAATCTGATACTTGTACCAAAATGTCATATGTAGCTATTGAAACTATTTTTTTTGGTCTAGTTAAAATATTTGAAGTGCTTTTTAAACCCCCAAAAGTAAAGACTAAAGCTAAGGTTTACAATTTTAAAAAGGCAAATTATGAAGGAATGAAACAGAGACTAACAGAAGTAGATTGGAGTAAAATAGAGAAAACATCCACAGAAAAAAAGATGGCTAGTTTTAAGAAATGTAGTACTAGAGGCACAAAACAATTACATACCATCAGCAGACAAATCAAAATCTAAAACAAAATGGCCAAAATAGTTTAATAGATGAATTAAATATATTCATAGAAAAAAGGCACTTTACAGAGTGTTTAAAAAGGGACCAAGAACAAAGTACACAGAAAGAGTCAAAAAGGAAGTTAGAAAGGCCAAGATAGAGAGAGATAGAAAGGAGCATTGCTAAGGTGGCTAAAACCAATTGCAAAAAGTTTTTCCAATATTATAACAGCAAGAGAAAATTCAAAGAGGTAAAATGTCTAAGAGATACAAATGGCAAAATCATAGAGAAGAGAAAAAATAGCAAATATATTAAATGATTACTTTTCACAAGTTTTTACAAAGGAGGATACGGACAACATGCCCCACATGTCGACCTGTTCCTATCCAGTTTTAAATAACTTTAGCATAACAGAGGCAGACGTGTTAAATGGACTAGGAGCTCTTAAAATAAACAAATCCCCTGGGCCGGATGAGATCCTCCCAATAGTACTTAAAGAAATGAAAGTTATTTACAAACTGCTAACTAAGATCATGCAACAGTCTCATGAGACAGGGGTTGTACCAACAGACTGGAGAATTGCAAACGTAATACCGATCCACAAAAAGGGAGACAAACCCCTATATGTTAACAGTATCCTGGGAGACAGTCAGCATGGTTTTAGGAAAGGGAGATCGTGTCTAACTAACCTGCTTGATTTTTTTGAGGATGCAACATCAACAATGCATAATTGCAAAGCATATGACATGGTTTATTTAGATTTCCAGAAAGTTTTTGACAAAGTCCCGCATAAAAGATTAATTCTCAAACTGAACGCTGTAGGGATTCAAGGAAATGCATGCACATGGATTAGGGAGTGGTTAACATGTAGAAAACAGAAAGTACTGATTAGAGGAGAAACCTCAAAATGGAGTGAGGTAACCAGTGGTGTACCATAGGGATCAGTATTAGGTCCTCTGCTACTCCTAATCTACATTAATGACCTAGATTCTGGTATAGTAAGCAAACTTGTTACTATACCACTGGTGGTGGTTGGCAGGGATGGGGTTAATTTCCTATCGCTGCCAAAAACATGCGAGAATGTAGCTGCAGCCTTTATTGAGTAATTGATGATTAATTTAGCTCCAGCCACATGGGATATAAGGGGAAAGAAATGCTTTGTTTGGGGTGGTGTGTGACTGTGTTACATTTTTGTACCTGTAAAATTCAGTGAATGCTCTGCTCAGCCTGAACAGTTTTCTGTTTGTTTATCCCTCTATTTTGGCCTGTATGCTTTTTTCTTTTGTATTTTGCGTTACTTTTGTTTACTAAAGCGTGCTGAAGTGCTTAAACTGCAGCCTTCCTTGCCTCTGAGTCTCCGTCCCTGCCAATAACACCTGGGCCCACAACGCTATCCTGTCACAAGGCCGTACTTATTTAAACAGCAAAGTAAGTATAATATTTAAGCTTTCTCTTTCTTTTTTTTCCTTATACACATATTTTGCACCAAGAGCGGGGGTCGAGGCAATGCACCCCTATGTATGCCTTCGCTCGACCCGTTCCTTGTCTTTGTGCTGATATCTATTGTGAAAACTAATTGCTGACCTCGGGGGGTTATGGGCTCTAATGAATTTGCAGTGACACTAAAAAGACACATCTTGTAAGATAGTTTTAAACCAGTGTTAAATGTCGTTTGTTTCATGTAGAAACCATGAATACACGTGTTCTCAGATTAACACTTTGAAAATATACATATTTTGGCAGTTTATGTATAAAACAATAGAAATAAATCCCTTTATTCTACATTTGGTGTTAATCTATAGGATTAGCATAAAATGAAAAACTGACAAACACAATATAATGTGCTTTAAGAAACACAGACTAGGGAGCCTGCTGAATGTTAAATGAGGAAGGCAGTCCCAGTGCATCTTCACTGTGAGAACCTGCTGAATGTTAAATGAGGAAGGCAGTCCCAGTGCATCCTCACTGTGAGAGCCTGCTGAATGTTAAATGAGGAAGGCAGTCCCACTGAATCTTCAGATATTGTACTGCTGCATAGATTGATTCAGTCAATGTGCTCTCTAGCACCACAGTAGTACACACCGCTGTCTTCAATGTGTGCAGTCTTTAACTCCAGAGAGAATGTGTTAGAGTAGTCTATCTCTGCTACTAAGCGCTCTTTAAATCCTATGCCATAATCCTTTCCTTCCCTGCTAATATATTCCGGAGACTGCCCGTATCGCTGTCTGTACCATTTTATCATTGATTTGTAGCACGTTATGTTGGTTTCTCCACCCGCTTCCCTTTGTCTGCCTGATTGGGCACCGACTAATTGAATTATTGATCAATTTACGCACCTGAATATAAATATCACATGTTTTTTTACAGACTGCAAGGTCATCTTGTGTCTGTTTGCATTTGGAGGTTGGCACGCCGAGTAAGAGAGAGAGTGCAACGAACCAGTAAATGGAGCATCCCGATTTAAGTATTGGGCTGATGTGCCAGTCCTGAATAATGAACGCGTCCCGCTCCAAAACACCGTTCAATAGTTAACCAAGGATAACCCCCTCGGTTATCCCTATAATTAAATTGACTATTTTAACTGACCAATTAAGTAGAATTAATTACTACGCCAATTTGAAGCTAATATAACTCCAAATAAATAACAGGTTCTTTAAAAATCAAGAAAGCTCAGTGTGTAAAGTGAGGACAACAAGGTATAAAAACAAGAATTTTATTTAAACAAAATATCACAGCTTTTACCTATAGCAGCAGATTTGATAGCAGCAGATTTGATAGCAGCAACCTTTAAACTATAGCAGCAGATTTTTAACCAAGAGCGATCCCATCAGACCCTAAGCACTAGGATACTTTAAATAATGTCACACCAACACTTCTAAATAAAAAGATAATAATTCACAGCACAATAACACTTAAATGACACCCTTCAAAGCAAATAGTGATTTCCACAAACACAATTCCAAACAATAAAATATCAAACTTTTAACACACTTTAAAAAAAAAAAAAACTAATAATCAGTGATTTTCATAGAAAAAGAACAGAAAACTTCATGCAACCTAAAAAATGCCTAATGCTTAAACCCTCCAATAGCCGCTATTTTAGTTAACACAGGTGGATACAGTGCAGGTGTGCAATCAAAAGTTAACAGGCCTTTTATAACTATACATTGTAAACACATACACAATTACAGTTAGGATAATCAGGACAAAGACGCTACTCTAAAAGTCTAAAACAACCAATAACACAGGAAAGAAGTTCGTATGCAGCGCTCAAATATTACATCAAAATTCACAGGATCGTAATTACCAACTCAGAATACAGACAATGCACATTCTCTTTTGTAATCAACCCCATACACTTGCGACCGACGTCTAAGAGCACGGGGGATACTTCACTGAAACCACTCCAATATAGAGCGGACCAAACTATTCAATATGAATAGTAGTAATTTACCATTAACTTCTAGCGCCTCAGTATACACTTGAAAAGTTACCATCCTTACCAAACAGTAATTCCCCGACCCATGCTCTCAGCTCACAAATCTTTCAAACCCGGTCGCTCTCTCGCTGATTAACCCCACCTGTTTTTATACAGCTGGCCCCATTACGAATTAGCACTGCAATTACTATGGAGACCAGTAGTCTCCTTGGGGTTTAAAGGGACAGTGCAACAGTAAAAATGATAAAAAATCACACAAAAAAACTCAATCTTATTACATTCAAAAAAAATAAATAATACATCCATTGCACATCCGTTACAAGCGGCTTGAGTGTTTTTACCTGGCGGTAGCCGGCAGTAATTTAGGAAGTGAAACAGAATAGGCTATATTGTGATGCTGGTTTCTCTCTCTCCGTCTCTAGCTCTGTTTTTCCCTCCGTATTTTGTTTTTTTTATTAGTAGTATTATTTTGTTTCACTATTTCATGAAAGTGTGTCCTCCCCTTTTATTCGATGGGTAGCGATGCTATTGCACTGGCACATTGTTTTAATACATGACCTTCATTGATGTGAACCTTGTTTACCCGTTTGAAATCTGCTTACTTGCTACTCCTGTGATTTGGGGCGGTGTTACATACTGGCAAGATGCTTGAATTAATACATTAGAAAATTCATGTTTTCTTTGCTACTGCTGTTTTGTCTGTCTTTCAGTAAATGTTGGTCTGATTTGTGGAAATTGTAACTTCAGTTTCTTTTCAATATGTAAAACATCCCCGCGTCAATCTCTTTTCCTTAAATGTCAGCAGTTGTTTGATTTGATGCTGCACATCTCGTCCTAGAGAACACAGTACTACAGTTATTTACTGCGGATACAAATTACATGAAATGGTAACATATGTTTCCACAGTTCTATAGTGTTACAAGATGACGAATGTAGCAACATTCGCTACCGCACATAAACTCGCTTCCCTGCACTCATTCTTTCCCGTATGATTTGTTAAACTCTTCCACTGTAGAAATGTTAGAATGGTTGTTTATTGGTTATTAACACAGTTCCGGTGTCGTCTTAATTTGTGGATTTATTTGACTTATCTGTGTCACACTTTTGGAAGAACGATGAGATTGAAGGTGTGAAATGTAGGCTATAATTTTTTCTCGCTGTTACCAAGTGGGTGGGCAGAGCCACCCTATTTAAAAAGTGCGTGGGCCGTGGACGGTTGGCCCACTCGTCTCCGGCGCATATGCTTTATATACAGATGACCGTTTTATTACGTTTTGAACAAGTTTGAAGATGACTTTTAATGAAGTCTACATGTGGGAAGATGGATACACATACTTGTTAAGTTTTTTTTTCTATCTTCCACATGCTCCCCTACAAGTTATAATGATGACGATGATGACAGAATGAAATTTTATAGGAGTGATTTCATTTCATTGGATTTTTTTAATAATACATTATAACACAATAATACGATCTGATCCTGGATATGAAGCCTGCCATATTGTACGGAGTGTGTGGCACGTGCAGAACTGTCATTGTGCAGAGTGTGTAGTGGTTGGCCTTTTGCAGTTATTTAGCTGTAAACTAATCTATCTATATATAGTTTTAACATTGTCGATGCATGCTTTTGAATTGTGCTTTCTAATATGTTTATGACAAAATATGTTACTAAAAATTGGCTATTTCAAGCAATCCTTGATTTAACCAAACAATTGAACTAAAAACAAATGTGTATTTGGGATAGTTCTGAAAGCAATTTTCACTTAATAAGAATACGCCCTTATAGCTTGCGATCCTAAGCAGTTTGATTGCATGCAACATTGCCGATGAGTGCAATTAAATGAGGTAAAATGTTGTTCAATTAAAATATTCATCCAGTCTGGATTTCCTGATTGAGATCAGTCGTTGAATGGGACGTTATCAAGCAAAAATCATCCCCTAGGAATGGGCCAGTAGGTAGCTACTAGCCTACTAACCCCTAAACCTAATGTCTACAGCTAACCTAATCTATACTCCTAAACGGAACTCTGTTACTATTAAAGATTTTTTTTTTTTTTTTTTACTATTTAACATTGCTTTTTATTGCCCTCTAGCGGCTACTACACCCGACGTCCATAAAGCGCCTGTTTGGGAACTACTGGACCATTTCTATGGGATGATTTTGCTTGATAACGTCCCATTCAATCGATTTCTTGTATGTCTGAGTTTTCTGTTAATTGTACAGCTTTTTAGAGTGAGAAGCGATTTACCCACCCCTCAGTCGTACAATGTTTTAGACGCTCACTTCATATAGCGCGAGTAATGCGTGAAAACCCACACCATGTTAATTATTATTAGAATAACTTCTAGTGTTTAGAATTGCACTTTTGTGACAATCAAGCGTTACGCGTGAAAAATGGTTATGGATTTGTTTTACATAGAAAAACACTGGCTCTATAAATTCAGACAAATAAATAAATAAATAAATAAAAAAACAAAGTTGCAATATTAGTGAAGAGTGTAACAAAATTTCCCCTCACTTTTCTCCCCCCCACCCCTCCTTGTTCATCATGGGTTTCCACTCAGTTTAGAAAGGCAGTTCTGTCTCCGCTGTCATGACTTATGTGATGCAGCACGCACATACCTCACGCTATAGGAAGTGTGCCTAAAACATCCTTCAACACAACCTTAACCCTTTGTAGAAACCCAGGTCAAGAAAGCTGCACGATATCAGTACAAGGCCAAACTGGAACACAGACAGAAACGTTTACATACCGGTATTAATATTAATTAGGTTATTTGCATATGGATTGAGCATTTCTCTGGCTAAAAGAAAACTACATGGAAACTCAGACTAACCGAAAGGTACTAAAATAGCGTGAGTAAAAGGTGAGACTTTTATTTTTATTTTTCTGTGGAAGCTGGGGCTATGTTGCTTTCGGAGTTTGATTTGAAAGTGTTAGGCATCTTCCTTTTTGATCCTTTGGAGATCTATTTTCTCCCGTTCTGTTTGTAATTTACTGACATTTTACTGGCACGCTGTTATAGGAAAGATTATTTCAAAACGTTTCTTATTCCAGACACTGTTTTGTTTTGTGTTATTTTTGGGGTGTATGAACGTTTTGCACCGGTTTGCATTTCTTGTATGGCTGTGTACAGTAACCGTGTCACAGTGCACGAGCTCCACAATAGTACACGCCGCTGTCTTCAATTTCTGAGGACTTGATCTGCAGGGAGAATTTGTTATTGGAGCTCTCCACCTTTGCAAAAAAACGCTCCTTGAATTTGTCTCCATAAACATCGCCTCCCCTGTAAATGAATTCTGGAGATAATCTGGGTCTTTGCCGGTACCAGTACATGTAGTAGCTCCCCATGTTCCCCTCTTTAAGACTGCATTCAAGGGAAGCCGATGCACCTTGATGTATAGTGACTGTGGGGGGGAATTGGTTGATAAGTGGATTAGTGTTTACACCTGAAATAGAAAACACGAATCAATGAATGTGTGGATACAAAAACAAACACAAATTAATGAAATATAATACTACAACATAATTAAAACAAGTACTACATAAATAATACATTATAATATTACATTTAACAAATGCAACAGATGATAATGACGAGTATCATTTTTTCCCCAGGAAAACTGTATGATACACTTCTGTGGTGCATCTCTGCTTTGTATTCTAACACTTTAAATATAATGACGTGAGCTTGAACCGCCTCTAAGTGACATCGACTCTTCCTTTTCATTCATGTCTAAGGCTATTTCACAGGTATTTTTTATTTAATGTCAAATATGAATTAGAATGGAAGTTTCTGGAGAAACTTAGTCTGCGTTGTAAAACACGACAGGTCATGGTCATTTGTGGATATGGCATACTTGGTTTTCTATACAGGTTCTATAGGAAACATGACTATCTGCAGTGTTTAAGGAGTACTATACTGTCAAATCTGCAGTTACAAGATTTGGCCACCAGAGGGCAGACAGAGAAAGTTGGAATGTGGCATTTTTCTGGGCACTGCGCCTACGTTTCAAATCCGATCACTACAAAATTTAATACCAACCAAATTCAAACATATTGGAAGAGCTGAGCGAAATAATCGAGTTGATTGGTTGAAAAATGTAGGAGTAGGAGCTGTCCAGTTTTTAGCTGTCATTCTTAAAACAGCCAAATGTCCATATCTGGCTCTGGGAAGGTCGTAGGTCAACGAACCTTATGTAGAGTGATAGAGAACCAATAAGTTTCTGTACATGTTCATTGTAACTATGACCCTATCTTGCTTCTAAAAGGAGTTATAAGCTGTGTAATTTTGGGGGGTCATGACCTGTTACCCCCAAATCCAACAGTCCGATCGCCACCAAAAGTAATAGCTTCTCAAATGAGATAGAGTGCAGTACTTGTGCAAAGCTTTGAGTTGATCAGTTTAAAGCTCTAGGAGGAGATGCGTGCAGACAGAGAAAGTTGGAATGTGGCATTTTTGTGGGCACTGCGCCCACATTTCAAATCCGATCACCACAAAAATTAATAGCAACTAAATTCAAACATATTGGAAGAGCTGAGTGAAGAAATCGAGTTGATCGGATGAAAACTGGACAGCTCCTACTCCTACAGTTTTTAGCTGTCATTTTTTAAACAGACAAATGTCCATATCTAGCTCTGGGAAGGTCAAAGGTCAACGAGTCCCGCGTTGACTTTTAGGGAACCAATGGGTTTCTATACATGTTCAATTGTAACTATGACCCTATCTTGCTCCTAAAAGGAGTTATAAGCCATTTAATTTTGGGGGGTCATGACCTGTTACCCCCCAAATCCACCAGTCCGATCACCACCAAAAGTAATAGCAACTCAAGTGAGATAGAGTGCAGTAGTTGTGCAAAGTTTTGAGTTGATCAGTTCAAAGCTCTAGGAGGAGATGCGTGCAGAATTTTGTTGGAAACTGGAATAATAATAATAAAGAAACCGAGAGAAAACAAGGTCTCCGTTTTACAACGCACAATTAGCATGTATACATGTACTGTTGTTGTTGTGATTGTGGTAATGTACAAACCGCAAAGTGTTATTGTATAAGCTCAGATGCCAGTAATTCAGTTTAATATAAAACGAGTTTGAAGCAAAAGGCCACCTAGCTTAGTTTTTATACTAAAAAAACAAAAACAAAACACAAATAAACCATTGATGAGGCTTAGCGTTCCGCCTCCTCTCACAGGTTCTCGTTTAACACGAGTGAGTTTGTTGTAAAAATGCATTCTGCAAACAGCACACGGTCGAGTATTTTTTGCAAACAGAATCACGGGCGAGTATTTTATGCAGAGAGCACCCGTTAGCAGTTTTTTGGAAAGTGGAAACAATTATGCAATAAACTACAGAGTTGTTTGGTTTTGTTTGTAAAATTAGTGAATATTTGTATTTAAGCAATATGATCAAACGAATACAACATTTAGATATTGGCATAGTAAGTCTTAAATCCATATTAATCATAGGTGGTGTGCATTTGTATTACAACAATACAATGAAATATAATTTCAATGAACATATTATTATGATTACTATTATAAGATTATCATTTAGTGGGAAATAAGAACATAAGAACATAAAGTTTACAAACGAGAGGAGGCCATTCAGCCCATCTTGCTCGTTTGGTTGTTAGTAGCTTATTGATCCCAGAATCTCATCAAGCAGCTTCTTGAAGGATCCCAGGGTGTCAGCTTCAACAACATTACTGGGGAGTTGGTTCCAGACCCTCACAATTCTCTGTGTAAAAAAGTGCCTCCTATTCTGTTCTGAATGCCCCTTTATCTAATCTCCATTTATGACCCCTGGTCCTTTTTTCTTTTTTCAAGTCAAAGAAGTCCCCCGGGTTGACATTGTCTATACCTTTTAGGATTTTGAATGTTTGAATCAGATCGCCGCGTAGTCTTCTTTGTTCAAGACTGAATAGATTTAATTCTTTTAGCCTGTCTGCATACGACATGCCTTTTAAACCTGGGATAATTCTGGTTGCTCTTCTTTGCACTCTTTCTAGAGCAGCAATATTCTTTTTGTAACGAGGTGACCAGAACTGAACACAATATTCTAGGTGAGGTCTTACTAATGTATTGCATGCAATACTTTACACTTCTCTATTAAATTTCATTTGCCATGTGTCTGCCCAATTCTGAATGCTGTCTAGATCATTCTGAATGACCTTTGCTGCTTCAACAGTGTTTGCCACTCCTCCTATTTTTGTGTCGTCTGCAAATTTAACAAGTTTGCTTACTATACCAGAATCTAAATCATTAATGTAGATTAGGAATACCAGAGGACCTAATACTGTGTACTCCTGTGGTACACCACTGGTTACCTCACTCCATTTTGAGGTTTCTCCTCTAATCAGTACTTTCTGTTTTCTACCTGTTAACCACTCCCTAATCCATGTGCATGCATTTCCTTGAATCCCTACTGCGTTCAGTTTGAGAATTAATCTTTTATGCGGGACCTTGTCAAAAGCTTTCTGGAAATCTAAATAGACCATGTCGTATGCTTTGCAGTTATCCATTTTCAATGTTGCATCCTCAAAAAAGTCAAGTAGGTTAGTTAGACATGATCTCCCTTTCCTAAAACCATGCTGGCTGTCTCCCAGGATATTGTTACCATATAGGTAATTTTCCATTTTGGATCTTATTATAGTTTCCATAAGTTTACATATAATAGAAGTCAGGCTTACTGGTCTGTAGTTACCTGGTTCGGTTTTGTCCCCCTTTTGTGGATCGGTATTACGTTTGCTATTTTCCAGTCTGTCGGTACAACCCCTGTGTCAAGAGACTGTTGCATGATCTTGGTTAGCAGTTTGTAAATAACTTCTTTCATTTCTTTGAGTACTATTGGGAGGATCTTATCCGGCCCAGGGGATTTGTTTATTTTAAGAGCTCCTAGTCCCTTTAACACTTCTGCCTCTGTTATGCTAAAGTTATTTAAAATTGGATAGGAACAGGTCGACATGTCGGGCATGTTGTCCGTGTCCTCCTTTGTAAAAACCTGTGAAAAGTAATCATTTAATATATTTGCTATTTTTTTTTCTTCATCTATGATTTTGCCATTTATGTCTTAGACATTTAACCTCCTCTTTGAATGTTCTCTTGCTGTTATAATATTGGAAAAACATTTTGGAATTGGTTTTAGCCCCCTTAGCAATATTGATTTCTATCTCTCTCTTGGCCTTTCTAACTTCCTCTTTGACTTGTGTTTGCAGTTCCAAGTACTCTTTCTGTGTGCTTTGTTTTTGGTCCCTTTTAAACGCTCTGTAAAGTGCCTTTTTTTATTGAATATTTTTTTTTTTAATTGATCTATTAAACCATTTTGGCCATTTTGTTTTAGATTTAGATTAGTCTACTTTTGGGATGTAATTGTTTTGTGCCTCTAGTACTACATTTCTTAAAACTAGCCATCTTTTTTTCTGTGGATGTTTTCTCTATTTTACTCCAATCTACTTCTATTAGTCTCTGTTTCATACCTTCGTAGTTTGCTTTTCTAAAATTGTAAACCTTAGCTTTAGTCATTACTTTTGGGGTTTTAAAAAATATTTCAAATGAGACCATGTTGTGGTCTGAGTTTGCCAATGGCTCTCTGACCTCTGTTTTAGTTATTCTGTCTTCATTATTTGAAAAGACTAAATCAAGGCATGCCTCCCCTCTAGTCGGTGCCTTGACAAATTGCGTTAGGAAGCAGTCATTTGTCATTTCCACCATTTCAATTTCGTCCGTCGTGCCCCCCATCGGGTTTTCCCATTTTATACAGGGGAAGTTGAAATCCCCCATTAGTATGGCTTCTCCTTTTCTACACGCATTTCGAATGTCATTGTACAACAGATTATTTTGCTCAGCATCTGAATTTGGCGGTCTATAGCATGCTCCTATTATGCCCTTTGAATTTGTGTCCATTATTCTGACCCATATTGATTCTGCGTTGTTTTCTTTGTCCTGATTTAACACCTGGGCTTGAAGACTATTTCTTATGTGTAGCGCTACCCCTCCGCCTCTTCTGTCCTGCCTGTCTTTCCTATATAGTGTGTACCCACTAATATTATATTCGTCTCCATCACTCTCAGACAACCAAGTTTCTGTAACACCTATCACATCGTAGTTACTTGTTAGTGCAGTAGCTTCAAGTTCTAATATTTTGTTTCTGAGACTTCTAGCATTAAGATAAATACATTTAATAGTGGTCTTACCTGAGTTGTTGCCCTTGTTTTGATGTGGTCTCCCTTCTGTTTTTTTGTTTTCTCCCCCCTTCCTTTCTAGTGTTAAATGCTTCTGGACCGCCTGAAGGATCCTTTCTCCGAGTAGATTGGTTCCCTTTCTGTTTAAGTGCAGTCCGTCCCACCTGTATAGATAGTCCTTGTTGTAGAATGTGCTCCAATGTTCAAGAAAGGTGAAGCCTTCCTGTGTGCACCACGATTTCAGCCATGCATTTTGATTTTGTATTTCCAGCTGTCCATATGGTCCTTTGCAGGGCGCCGGCAGTATCCCAGAAAATACCACAGTTTTGGTCTTGTCTTTTAATTTCCTTCCTAGCTCTCTGAATTTATTTTGCAGGGATCTTGGCCTGTCTCTACCAATGTTGTTTGTACCAATGTGGACGACTACTACCGGATCGTCTCCTGTTCGTTTTAGGAGCCTGTCCACATTCTCAGTGATGTGCTTGACTGAGGCTCCTGGAAGGCAGCACACTGTTGTAGTAAGGGGGTCCAAACTGCGAACTGAACTTGCTGTGTTTCTCAGTATGGAGTCCCCAACAATCATGACCTCCCTTCTTTTTGCTGCCTGGCCAGCACTGTTTATAGGGTCCTGGGTGTTGTTTCTTTCATTCTCTTGATGTTGGTTTTGGTCATCTAAATGCTGAAGTGGCTCAATGTGGGTGAGTAGGGAAGCCTATTAGATTGACTACCAGCATTTTAAAAATGTACTCTACTAAACATTTGACTGGATAACTTTTATAGCAGTAACCTAAAATGCAGGTATGTTAGCTCCCTCAAGCCCCTTTCACATTGGCACTTCTACCCGGGTCTGGACCGGGGTCCTGGCTACCCGGGTCACAATCCTGTGTAGTGTGAAACCATGCACCTGGGTCATACCCGGGTTAACCAGAGTCCCAGCGACCCACCTCAGGATGTGGGTTGATACACTTTGACCCGGGTTGAGCGAGACAAAATGCATGACGGCCGATGAAATAACAAACAGCCACGCCTGTGTGAAGGTTTCACTTCAGCAAGCAACGTTTTTGTTTATTCAGTTTAGCCATATTTTTGTTGCTTGAGACACACCATGAGCCAGATTGCAGCAGGGATGAAGAAACATTTGCTCTAATCAACATTTGGGTCAACAGTTCAATCCAGAGAAGCTTGGATGGAAGCGTCTGTAACAAGCTGCTTCCAGGGTATTGATACGCAAATTGTGTACTTGTGTCTGTCACCCAGGTCAACCCTGCTTTATCAAAAGCAGTGTGAAATCGCATAGACAACCTGCATGACACCGGGTCCTGACCTGGGTAGGCTCTGACCTGGGTAGAGCATGCCAGTGTGAAAGGGGCTTTAGTAGACTTTAAGGATCTGAATTGCTGAATCTACGGTACTGTAGGAAAACTTGTGTATATTATATATGTATGTGTTTAATAGGTTTATAATAAATATATATGCAGTCAAAAAATGTTTAGCAAATAATACAAGGATATTTCTTATGTAATATTTATTTTTTTATTCATTTATTTAGTATTTGTGTAACACTATGCCTCCTCCTTTCATATTTTTTGGTTGCCAAATGAGGCTGGCTGCAGTTTTGAAGACTGAGTGAAAGGAGCCAGAGAGCAGAGGTGTTAATAAGGAAGGCGATCAGAGGAAGAAGAGCAGGGACGATGGATTGGAAGACGTCAGTATTGAGTAGTTTTGTAATATTGTATTGAAAACCCAGAATCTAATTAGAATACATTTCAACTCATGTTGTCTTACAGGCAGATAATGCCTGTAATAGGTAGTTCATAACACTTAATATAGATTCAACATGACAGTGCCACCTCAAACACTGCCTAGGGCGCTCAGCGGGGGGGGGCGGGAACAACTCAATTAGAGTCTCCAACCATCATGGAACACCCTCCATATTTGTACATGTTATCGCTGTACAACCCCTGTTATAATACTGTTAAAATAATTAATATAGAAATGTGGTATAAAGATGTTACAAATGTAAGATTATTATTCATAACAGCCTACAATAAACCATCATGTTTGATGTTCTGTAGGTCCTAAAGCAGAATGTTGATTTTAACATGTCACAGCGACATCTGCTGCTCTGTCACAGGTAGTGATTGTAATCTGCGCCCAAAATTTAAACAGAGCAGAGTAGACTGTCATCTTCTCACTCGTTCTCAACTTAATGGATAATGTGCCCTGTATTCACCCTGATCTCTAAGAAGCTAAATCATAGCACAGTTGGAGCACATCCACAACAAAGATGCACAGTTTATCCTTCTTCTACAGTGCTTTCAGATTGGTTTTGTGCATCTGTTTCCATGGACACAGAAATTACAGACTTTATTCTGTAGTGTACATTATTCTGTAGTGAATAAGATTGCATACAGTTAAAGACATTCATTTTACAGAATGTGATTATTTTTTGTCATCAGCAGAATTAACCACTTAGATCAGTTTAACATTGAAGGATTAATAGTGTTTTAGTATTCCACAGTGCAAATCACATTGAAGGGTTAATAATGTCTTTAGCATTCCACAGAGCAAATCGTGGGGGCTATGATGTTTCCTTGTTCAGTCTTGCACTTTGAAGATAAAACCAAATACACCAAACCACAACTAATGAATTATTGTATTGAATATTTCAAGATCCGCAGCCCATACTATACACACATAATCCATAATCTCCATACAATATATTCAGCAGTATTAAATACATTTTCAGAACACATTTCACATAAATACGAATTGCTATTAGTTATGTAGTATTCTTTGTCTTTTCTATTTCTATCACTGTGCCACACGATGCTCGTACAATTCAATTTGATTTTCAATCTTTCAAACATATACACACAAAAAAGCTGAAAATAATTTCTGTTCTTCAATAACGAATCCCTTTTTTAAAAGGTTCGTCCATGTATCTTGTAACCAAACCTATAGTACTGGACTTCTCTGTAGACAGGATTCTAATAAACAGGCTGGCTGAGAATCACACAGCCATTATTCATCCTAATACATTTGCTTCAGGTCTTCATGCACACAGCTAGACAGTGTGTCATTCTAGTTGGAATGTTGCTCTGACTCAGCTTTGGCACACAGCGCCGTGGGATCTTTCAAATAAAGCACAGTAGTGAAGCAGGTGAGTCTTCCAGCTTGGCTTCCAATTGTAAACGTGAGACGGATCGCTGGTTTCCAATTGTAAACGTGAGACTGAATGCTGGTTTCCAATTGTAAACTGTAGACCAGGGGTAGTCAGTAGGTGGACCGCGGTCGAATCCGGACCGCCAGAACATTTTGACTGGCCTGCCAAGTCATATGCCTATCTGTGTTTTTACTTGCATTCACATTGGAAATGCTGTGCATTCTTTAGACCACATGGTTCTTCTGAGAGTGTGGTCCATGGGGGTACAGTAGGTGTCACTGATAGTAAGTAGCAGATACAGTGAACGGCATGAATGAAACAATGTACAACAGTATTAGAAGCTAAATGAAGTGAAACTGTGTGTGTTGCTGCTGTCGTCTGTTTTGCAACCGTCAATCTTTCCCATCTCTGTCCAATAATCATGATTAATATATATAAAAAAACAATTAAATATACAATTCAGATACAATTTTCATACTTTATTACTCGAGTTTAGAAAAATCGTACTTCACAAAGGGAGTGGGTAAAAGCCAAGAGGCAATAAAACTGCTCAGATCATCAGAAATCATACATCAAATTATTACTGCCTCCCCATGCATTACATACCAACAGGAATGATCACTATGGCTGTTTTCCTAAATAAATGTTTATGCTTCCAGACAAAAACAATGATAACACCGTGTAACAATTTTTTTTTTTTTTTTTTTTTTTTTTTGGTTCCTGGGTAGTAAGTGTTATTTCCTAATTGCTTATGCCTCAAAAGTATAGAAAATGGCTATTATTCCCCACAAACTTTGCTTTTGTGACCAGGACAGTGATATTTTGAAATTTACCTATTTTCCAGAACATTCCAGATAGATTCAGTGCTGAGTAAACTTGGAGTAACTTCTAGAACTTTCTAGAACTTTCCAGTAATATAAATAGTAGTATAAATACAGGGGCCTTAAGGCCACCAGTTCAGTTTAGTTCCAGCTGCCTAAGTGGATACATATCTGCATTTTTCTGAGATGGCATCAAGGTCATAGGAGACTTCAAAATGGTGGCATTCCTGATGGGTCTCCAAGGCGGTTTTACCAAGTTTCCCTGCTATCTTTGCCTTTGGGACAGCAGGGACACCAAGGCGCACTACCACAGGCGGGACTGGCCACAGCGGACCGAGTTCTCTGTGGGGAGGAACAACGTCAAGTGGAGCCACTGGTGGACCCCGAAGGTGCTTATGCCACCACTGCACATCAAATTGGGCCTTTTGAAACAATTTGTCAGAGCTCTAGATAAGGAGTCGGCAGCCTTCAAGTACCTTAAAGACTTCTTCCCTAAGCTGTCTGAGGCAAAGGTCAAAGCCGGTGTCTTCGTCGGACCACAGATAAAGAAGATCCTGGAGTGCAATGAATTCCCCAAGAAGCTCACTAGTAAGGAGAAAGCGGCTTGGAACAGCTTTGTCGCAGTGGTTCGGGGCTTCCTGGGTAATCACAAGGCCGAAAACTATGTGGAGCTGGTTGAGACTCTGGTGAAGAACTACGGCACAATGGGCTGTAGGATGTCCCTCAAAGTCCATATCCTGATGCTCATCTTGATAAATTCAAGGAGAACATGGGAGCGCACTCGGAGGAGCAAGGCGGCGCTTCCACCAAGATATACTGGACTTTGTACGCGCTACCAAGGACAGTATAACGAGAACATGATGGGAGACTACATATGGGGGGGCTGATTCGTGAAAGTGATTTACAGTATAATCGTAAATCTCGAAAAACTACTCACTTCTAAATCTTTTGTAGTCATTTTTGTATCACTTTAGTATAAATACATGTTAATTTGGATTCATATGTTGTTTTTTTCTGACTTTATGTGAACGAAAAGACACAAATTCGCCCGTTTTCTCATTGGAAATAGGTAAATTTCAAAATATCACTGTCCTGGTCACAAAAGCAAAGTCTGTGGGGAATAATAGCCATTTTCTATACTTCTGAGGCATAAGCAATTAGGAAATAACACTTACTACCCAGGAACAAAAATTGTGTTACATAGTGTAATCATCACTTGTGGTGCTGAAGACAGCTCTCCATTTTTTTTGTAATGTCCCATATGCAATTTAAGTAATCGTTGTAATAATAATTGTAGCTGATGCAGCAATGACCAGGGTCCAGACCTATGACTGCATTTCACATGTGGCATAGTACCCTATTGTCCTCTATTAGTCTTTGTATTATATTTTACCATAGATTGATAGTACAATACAGTGCCTTGCATAAGTATTCACCCCCCTTGGACTTTTCCACATTTTGTAGTGTTACAACCTGGAATTAAAATGGATTTAAGTAGGATTTTTTTCACTGATCTACACAAAATAGTCCATAATGTTGAAGTGGGAAAAAAAATCTACATATTTTTCAAAATTATTTACAAATAAAAAACTGAAAAGTCTTGATTGCCTAAGTATTCACCCCCTTTGCTTTGACACCCCTAAATAAGCTCTGGTGCAACCAATTGCCTTCAGAAGTCACATAATTAGTTGAATGGAGTCCACCTGTGTATAATTAAAGTGTTACATGATCTCAGATTAAATACACCTGTTTCTGGAAGGACCCAGAGTTTGTTAGAGAGCATATCTAAACAAACAGCATCATGAAGAACAAGGAGCTATCAAAACAAGTCCGGGATAAAGTTCTGGAGAAGCACCAATCAGGGTTGGGTTATAAAAAAATATCCCAAACTTTTAACATCCCCAGGAGCACCGTTAAATCCATTATTAAAAAATGGAAAGAATATGGCACAACCGTGACTCTGCCTATAGAAGGCCGTCCACCAAAACTCATTGACCAGGTAAGGAGGGCATTAGTCAGAGAAGCAACCAAGAGGCCAATGGTAACTCTAAAGGAGCTGGAGCGATCCACAGCTGAGATGGGAGTAACCGTCCTTGGGACAACTATAACCCGGACGCTCCACAAAGCTGGGCTTTATGGAAGAGTGGCGAGAAGAAAGCCATTGCTGAAAAAAACCCGTATCAAATCCTGTTTGGATTTTGCCAAAAGGCATGTGGGAGACACAGCAAACATGTGGAAAAAGGTTCTCTGGTCTGATGAGACCAAAATTGAACTTTTTGGCCTTGGCGCAAAACACTATGTGTGGCGCAAAACCAACACTGCTCATCACCCTGAGAACACCATCCCCACGGTGTAGCATGGTGGTGGCCGCATCATGTTATGTGGATGCTTTTCATCGGCAGGGACTGGGAAACTGGTCAGGATTGAGGGCAAGATGGATGGAGCCAAATACAGGGAAATTCTAGAGGAGAACCTGTTTGTCTGCAAGAGACCTGGGACTGGGGTGGAGGTTCACCTTCCAGCAGGACAATGACCCTAAACACACAGCCAAAGCTACACTGGAGTGGTTTAAAAACAAGAACCTGAATGTCCTAGAATGGCCCAGTCAAAGCCCAGACCTCAATCCGATTGAGAATCTGTGGTAAGACTTGAAAATTGCTGTTCACCAATGGTCCCCATCCAACTTGACAGAGCTTGAGCAATTTTGCCAAGAAGAATGGGCAAAAATTGCAGGATCCAGATGTGCAATGCTGGTAGAGACTTACCCAAAAAGACTCACAGCTGTAATTGCTGCCAAAGGTGCTTCTACCAAGTATTGACTCAGGGGGGTGAATACTTATGCAACCAGCAAATGTCTGTTTTTTGTTTAATTAACTTTTGTGTCATAATAAAAATATTTTGCACCTTCAAAGTGTTAAGTATGTTGTGTAAATCAAATGGTAAAAATCCCAATTAAATCCATTTTAATTCCAGGTTGTAACTCTACAAAATGTGGAAAAGTCCAAGGGGGGTGAATACTTATGCAAGGCACTGTATATGCTGAAATTTGATTTGCTCATGGCTTCCTTATTTTTTGATGCAGTCACTTTACTTTTAACACACTTCACAGACAATCTCCCTGAGGTTAAGTATGCAAAGCTTCACTTCAATTGGCAAAACAATTTCAGAGAAGACGATGTTTCAATATTTTTGACAAATCTAATATGACCACCAATGCAGTTGGATAGAGCACATATGGTTTATATGTGTTCCATAGTAACCATGACCATATCTGCACTCTGTAAAGATTTCTAAGCTAATTTTACATTTGACCTTAAGGAGAGGTCAACAGGCACGATCAAGGCATATTTTGAATAGAGCTCATATAGGTTCCTATCTGTGTTCCATAGATGAAGAGAAAAAATAGCAATTATATTAAATGATTACTTTTCACAGGTTTTTATGAAGGAGGATACGGCCAATATACCCCACATGTTGACCTGTTCCTATGCAGTTTTAAATAACTTTAGCATAACAGAAGCAGAAGTGTTAAAGGGACTAGGAGCTCTTAAAATAAACAAATCCCCTGGGCTGGATGAGATCCTCCCAATAGTACTCAAAGAAATGAAAGAAGTTATTTACAAACCACTAACCAAGATCATGCAACAGTCTCTTGACACAGGGGTTGTACCAACAGACTGGAGAATTGCAAATGTAATACCGATCCACAAAAAGGGAGATAAAACCAAACCAGGTAACTACAGAACAATAAGCCTGACTTCTATTATATGTAAACTTATGGAAACTATAATAAGATCCAAAATGGAAAATTACCTATATGGTAACACTATCCTGGGAGACAGTCAACATGGCTTTAGGAAAGGGAGATCATGTCTAACTAACCTGCTTGATTTTTTTGAGGATGCAACATCGACAATGGATAACTGCAAAGCATATGACATGGTTTATTTTCAGAACTGGGCAGACGCATGGCAAATTACATTTAATGTAGAAAAGTGTAAGGTACTGCATGCAGGCAATACAAATGTGCATTATAAATACCATATCGGAGATACTGAAATTGAAGGAGGAATCTATGAAAAAGATCTAGGAGTTTATGTTGACTCAGAAATGTCTTCATTCTAGACAATGTGGGGAAGCTATAAAAAGGCCAACCAAATGCTCGGATATATAGTGAAAAGTGTTGAATTTAAATCAAAGGAAGTAATGTTAAAACTTTACAATGCATTAGTAAGACCTCATCTAGAGTATTGTGTTCAATTCTGGTCACCTCACTACAAAAAGGATATTGCTGCGCTAGAAAAAAGTGCAAAGAGCGACCAGAATTATTCCTTGTTTAAAAGGCATATCATATGTAGACAGGCTAAAATAATTGAGTCTATTCAGTCTTGAACAAAGAAGACTATGCGGCAATCTGATTCAAGCATTCAAAATTCTAAAAGGTATTGACAATGATGGAGTTTCGTTGCATGTTTTTTTTTTTAGCTTGAGACATTTGCACAAGAAAAATGTCTTGTGTAAAATGCTTTTTTGGGTTTCCGTTCGCTCAGTTTATTTTACTCAAGTAAACCAGGCTTTTCACCCGACGTCATGTAAATGAATGGGAAAGGTGGGAGTTGATATGTAAATTATCTATGCGTAAAGTTCTCATGGTGTTTTTGAAGATTACTAGTGAAATTTTGTGAAAATGTGGTTTCCATGCACAGAGAACTGGTACAAGAGTGAATCTAAGATGCTGTAATAAAGCAAAATACCTCGTGCCTGGCTGGTTAATGTGTTTTACTGCTCTTGCTCAAATTGTTTTTCAAAAATCATTAGTTGGGTGTATCGTTAGTAGTGAATACTATTTCAACTAATTTATCTTACGACTCATTAATTAAAAATGAACTCGGCGGTATAAAATGAAAATGAACAACAGGTATTGCAGATCACCATGGCTGAAAACTAGCAGAGATGTTATTTGTATTTCCCTTTCATTCAGGTGATGCTGCATATAGGGGATCAGATGATGCTGCGTATACTACCCTGGCTTAGAAACCTTATCCATCCAGACGGCTGACAGCTGCTGAGGAAGCATTCAACACCACGCTTGGGCAAATACGGGTAGTGGGCACTTGAAAGGGAGGAGGCGGATACTGATGAAACAGACTGAAGTGCAGCATTAGATTGTTCCCAAAATTGCCACTGCTTGCTGTATCATGCACAAAACTGTAAACAACAAAATGAGGTGTTCAGGAATCAGTGGCTGCCTGTGAGACAGACAGACAGACGGGAAGGTTACCAGTGTTACCAAGTATCACGAAAAAAAAAGCGGCACTGCCTTTCAAAACAAGCGCAACCAATGTTAGAGTATGGGTGTTTATGCAAGTTCCAACTAGCGACACTCAAACAAGCCAAATTCCGCTTAATATAAGCAGACTTGGCAACTGTGAAGGTTACCTCAGCTGCCAGTTTCAATTGGACAGCAGCGATCTGAGGAGGCTCGTGCTGTCAGAGAATCTCTCCTTTTTTATAAGTTGTGTTGGATTTACTGTTAAATATTAATGATGCAAACAAATAAAACACAATCAATACATTAATTTGCCATTTTATTTGGTCAGTTATGAGAGGGCATCAACAACTTGTTGGTACATATGTTGCGCTGTTTTGGCCGATGGAGCATGATATCCAGTTCACCAACTACATTTATTAACGTGGTGGGTGGACACACGTCTTCAGACATAGCTGGCATCAATAAAAAGCACATGAATTAATTCAGTTAGACATTTAAGCAGCTCACTTGCTCTTCGTGGTTAACTTTAGCATAGTTTTACAGCAAGGGTATTCTCAAACAGCTGCTTGAAATCTATAACAAGGGCATAATGCAGATCATGGTAAGTGGTGTTATACAGAACTGTAAACCCACAAGAGATATACAACATGACAGGCCAGACACAGCAAAAAACAATAATAAAAAAGCTGCATGCATTTTCATTGAGGTGAACTACTCCACTGCTAACCATAAAACTGCCCATCAGCCACTACTTTCTGCTGTCTTGGAATCCACAGTAACAAGTGACCTGCTCCCTTGTAATATTTATAGTTAAGGATAAACACGCTTATTAACATTTACACGTGAAATGCGGCTTTCCATGCGAAACTGGGTGTGTTTTTCCTGTGTGTTTCATCATTTTTGTCAGCCACAAACCTGATTTACACGAGTAATTCTCCCAAATGTGCACGCGTATCCCCATTTCACGTGTAAATTGCCCTTCATGGAAACCCCATGAATGTCGTCCCAGGGAACTTTTTCAACCTGAAAAAAGAAACAAGGACCTGGGGCCAGAAATGGAGATTAGATAAAGGGACATTCAGAACAGAAAATAGAAGGCACTTATTTTTTTTTACACAGACAATTGTGGGAGTCTGGAACCAACTCCCCAGTAATGTTGTTGAAGCTGACATCCTGGGATCCTTCAAGAAGCTGCTTGATGAGATTCTGGGATCAATAAGCTAGTAACAACCAAACGAGCAAAATGGTCCGAATGGCCTCCTCTCAATTGTAACCTTTGTTCTTATAAGTTGTTAAAACACAATACAAATTCTATCAAAAATTGTAGCTGCTAGACATCAAAAGGTTATCGATAACATTATTCATCACGACCAGAAGGGCTTTATCAAAGGCAGATTTTCATCAGATAACGTTAGACAATTAATGAATGACCTTACAAATACTGAACTAGGATAACCCTGACCCTGCTACAGCTGTATCTATCGATGCTGAAAAAGCATTTGATTGAATATAATGGACATTTCTGTATAATACTTCAGTAAGGATGGGGTTTGGAGATAATTAGATAATTTTGTTAGCTGGATAAAGACACTATATTTATACACATGTGCAGCAGTTCATACTGGAAGTTTTCTCTCCAGTCCATTTAATCTGTACAGAGGAACTAGACAGGGTTGTCCCATTTCACCTCTTTTATGAATTTAGCAATCAGACCTTTAGCAGAATTAATTCAGCAAACTGAAGGTATCCAGGGAATGCTACAGTATATGCAGCTGACATTATAGTTACTGGTAAGAACCCCAGTTCCTCCCTTCCATGCCTCATGGATATAATAAACTAATACAGTGATGTTTCAGGATATAAAGCACATTGGTTAAAATCAGAAGCTATCCCTCCGTCTAAAAATGTTTTGGTACTGAATATCAAAATGATCTCTTCAGATGGCCTGCACAATGTATTAAATACTTGGGGATTTAAATTTAAACAAATATTAATGATACTGTCAGATTTAATATGACTCCACTAATTGATTGTATTTTTCAGTAAATGTATATGGGGATATAAGAAAGCAAGGCTTAAAATCAGTAAACTGTTTGACAGTCATAATAGAGGAGGTATGAATATTCCATATAGGTATTATTTGGCTTATTAAGTTCGGCCTCTTAGAGATTGGTTTGTAAAATCAAGCAATCCATAAACTTGGTTTAAATTGCTGAAAGTATGCCCCCCCCTTAAAAGACGTGCTGTTACATGGCCCTCCACCCGCTCTAAAGAAAAACTTTATTTTCAAAAGATCATCCCTTCTTTTAAAGGACTGTAAAATAATTTATTTCATTTCAGGAAAACCCAAACATGTTGTATAATAAACCTTTATTTAATCTCACTTGGATTAAAAAAAAGCTTTTTTTCCCTTACATTAGAATTGTAGTGATTCAAAATGGGTTCTTTTTGTTAAAGTTCTGATGTGCCACCTTTGAATGTAAACATCAATCTCTCTTTCCTTCTTTCACCTGAAGAAGTCACCTTTGAGGTCTTGAAAGCTTGTGATTAATTATTGTTTAGTTAGTCCAATAAAAGGTATCGCATCTCTTTCTTTTTGTCTATCATCATATCAAGATTTCCATTATATGTTAGCTTGCGTGGTTCAGGGGGCGTGGAGCTGGGTGCTTCCAATCCTTCAATCTCCCAATTTTCTAATTTCCTCTTAATTAGCATCTATTTTCTATTTAAGCCCTGATCACCTGCACCTTTTCTGTCTAGTGTTTCGTTTTCCTCCTCCTCCCCTCCTCCTCCTTCTTACATGCCTTCGCATCGGTCGTCTCTGGGGGGCAAGTGAGTCTCACTTCCCCGACCTCAGGGCTAGGCATCCGCCTCCCTTACCTTCAGGGGGGTTCTCACCATGTGAGTCAGAGCGGACCCCCGGCCAAACTCTGTCCTGTCGCAGCTCCTGCGCTCATCTTGCCTTACTCGAGGCTCTGTTCTATTCTGCCTCTCTTTCAGGACGTGGTCACTCGTGCTGAGTCCTATACTAACCTCAATGCTTTGTCCTTATTTCAGGTCCCAGGCAGCGTGACATCTCGGCCTATCAGGGGTTTTACGAGCGCCTCTTACAGAAGTCTCAGATGCTGGGTACCTCTCCATCTCTCCTCTCGAGGGGGCTTTTTTTTCGAGTCATAACCCTCATTAGTGTTTTCGGTTGCTGGGTCCTCTGCCCCTGGGATGTGTCGGCATCGTCGCCCTCAGTCAGCGAAGTCTTTTCTATCCTGTCCTCGATTGCTGGGTCCTTCGCCCCTGAGATGTGTCGGCATCGTCGCCCTCAGTCAGCGATCATCTTGTCTATCTCATTTCGGTTGCTGGGTCCTCTACCCCTGGGATGTGTCGGCATCGTTGCCCTCAGACAGTGACCACCTTCTGTCCTACTAACAGCTCCTTGCTGCTTCTTCTGCCTTACTCTTCAACCCAGCTCACGCCCCGTGAAACAAGAGTAGATGTTAAAACTTCATGCTGATTTGAACTCGGCTCTCGCCAAGATAAGCACCAACTAAGACGTAGCTTTACAGTAAACTAATGTGATCCATCTGCATCTCCATCCATGTGCGCTTCCTTCCATATGATGATGTAGATATCCTTCTGCGTGGTGTTAATGGCTGAAGTGTAATGCTGGCTCCAGGGATCAGCTTATTTTGCCTCCCTAGCGCATCAGCACACACAACGGCTGCGATGCTGGCTCTGGGGATCAACCACAGTGCGGTCTCCCCAGCGCATCAGCATGACAACCGTCTGGACTGAGCTAAGTAGGGTACATCTCTGGGGTCTTCAAGTGGGCAGCTTCCATCCTCGGTGTTTTGTCGACTAGCCCACAACACCAAGAGGGCTCGACGGTGATTCTGGTGTCCCAGCATCACCCCCCTCCATCCCCCACTCAACTCAGCCCAGCTTACTTACCTGTACATCAGCGTTTCTTTCTTTCTATTGTGTTTGAGATCCCCAACCAGAATCTTTCAGTCTCAACCACAGCCATTTGCTGCTCCTCTCTGCTGCTTCAGATAAGTTCTTCACTATGCGACACAACTCTTGGCCACTGAATCCAACGTCTCTGAGAAACCGGGTTGTAGAGTGTGCCACAAATCCTCGACAACCCACCTCCACTGGGTAAACCCGGACTCTCCATCCTCGCTGTTCCGCTTCAGCGGGTAGTTGAGCATGCTGGAGTTTCTTTCTCTCATACTCCTCTTCTACGACATTCTCCCATGGCACTGTTAACACTACCAGGTGAACAAGACGTGCTGATCCAGACCACAAGACAATATCTGGTCGATGGTTAGTGGTAGCAATCTCAGGTGAAAAAATAAGCTGTTGACCAACATCTGCCAGCATTTTCCAGTCTCTAGCAGCTTCCAGTTGTCCTGGGCGAGAACTGGTTTTAACACCTTTTCTTGGTGGTTGTTCTCCTGGGCGGAGGAATGTTGACTTTTGTGTGTAATGTTTTGATGGAACAGGTGGCAACTTATTGGTAATGTTACGCTTGTCTTCCAATGCTAAGGCCAAACATCGCAGCACCTGGTCATGGCGCCAAGTAAACCGTCCTTGGCTAAGAGCCACCTTACATCCTGTCAAAATGTGCCTTAACCTGGCGTGGAGCAACCTCCACACCTCACCCTCTCTTAACTGGAGTCCCCCAAGGGTCAGTCTTGGGTCCTCTCCTGTTCTCTCTCTACACCCGCTCCCTGGGCCCCCTCATCGCATCCTATGGTTTCTCATACCATTTCTATGCTGATGATGCTCAGATTTTCCTCTCCTTCCCCACCTCTGACTCCACCATCTCCTCCCATTTCTCTACCTGTCTGTCTGCTATTTCCTCCTGGATGCACTCGCATCACCTCAAACTCAACCTCTCTGAATCTGACCTCCTTTTCTTTCCCTCCTCCTCCCCCTCCTCTGATCTCTCTATCTCTGTTCCTCTGGAATCTACCACACTCTCTCCCTCTTCCTCAGCTAAGAACCTCGGAGTCACCCTGGACCCCTGCCTCTCTTATTCCCAGCACATCTCCACTCTGGCACGCACTTGCCAATTCTTCCTGAGCAACATCCGAGGAATCCGACCCTTCCTCACCAACTATGCTACCCAGCTCCTGGTCCAGGCCCTGGTACTCTCCCGCCTAGACTACTGCAACTCCCTCCTGGCTGGCCTCCCTGCATCCGCCACCCGTCCGCTCCAGCTCATCCAGAACTCCGCTGCCCGCCTGGTGTTCTCTCTGCCTCGCTCATGCACGCTTCTCCACTACTCCCCGCTCCACTGGCTCCCGATCACCGCTCGCATCCAGTTCAAGACTCTTGTACTAGCCTACAGATGCCTTGACCAGACTGCACCCAGCTACCTCCAGACCCTCATCTCTCCCTACACCCCCACTCGAACTCTCCGCTCCGCCTGCACTAGAAGACTAGCTCTACCTCCGCTACGCTCCCCTGCCTCCAGAGCCCGCTCCTTCTCCACCCTTGCTTCGCAGTGGTGGAATGACCTTCCTACAGATGTCAGGACTGCCCAGTTCCTGTCCACATTCCGGCGCCTCCTTAAGACTCACCTCTTCAAACAGCACCTGTAGAACTCCTCTGTTTGTATCCTGGGACACTATCACCCTTCATTTAAATGTGCTTTATTTTGCTCTTATCTGCCCCCTATTTTACTGCATTTAATCCTGTACTTCAGAATACTGTAATCTGCCAAGTGTTTAACCTGTAGTACTTTGTATTTAATCACATCCTGATGTAACTATCACTATTTAATCATATCCTGATGTAACTATCACTATTATCTGCTGTATTATTGAATTGTGGTTTGTCACACTTGTACTTTGCTTGAACAAAAGTTATTGTATTTCTTGCTCTTATTGTATTACTTGTATTGTAACACTTGAAATGTATTTGCTTACGATTGTAAGTCGCCCTGGATAAGGGCGTCTGCTAAGAAATAAATAATAATAAAATAATAATAATGTTGCAGGTGATGAACACAAAGGACATGAGGGATCCTCTCCTACCCAGAGGTTTAGGTTCTGTGGTGATGGGAGAACATCATATGTTGACCTGATGAGGAAACTGATCCTGCTCTGTTCCATTGACCATAGGTCTTGCCAGCCAATCTTGCGTTGTTTCACACTCTCCCATCTCATCCATTCTCCCTGCTTGGCCTGGGAAATGGCCTTTACGCACCTTATCCTCTCCTCCTGCTTTTGCACCTCGTTGACTACCAGCTTCCTCCATTGAGCTGGGGCTGCCTTGTGCCATGTAGGAGGAGCTGAACTGAGACCAAGACCCCCTCTTCCATGCTGAACTTGCCCCATGATATCACTAATTCGAAGGGCAGCCTTTGCATCTTCCACATCTTTCTTTGCCGCCCACTTTCTTCCAGTTTTCAACACAGGTGCTGCCTCCCTTACACATTTGTCGCGTGACTCTACTAATGTCATTTCCAGTCATACCTTGGCGCACTTAAACTCCTTGGTTAGAGCGGAGACTGGTAGCTGCAGTATTCCTTTACCATAGAGGCCCACTCTGCTGAGGCAGTGTGGAACTCCCAACCATGATGTATGAACTGATTAAAGCTTCCAGCTTCTCTCGGTGCGAGCTCTACCATGTGGTACATGACCTTGAGTTTCGTTAGTGCCCTCGCCTACGCCTCGGGACGCATAACTCCAGTCACGGTCATCTACCACATGGTAGAGCCTGCATTGATTAATTAGTGTAGTCAAAATGGGAGAGAAAGTTAGTAACTCCAATAATTGCATCATCCTGGATTAATGTTAATTTTAATGCATAATTCTATTACTTTTAGCAAACAATATGTAATGCTAAACTGAAATCGCAAGCCCTTTGCTAAGTGTTACGTTTGAAATATGTAATATATTTAACTAACAGTTTTATTAAAGATTTGTTTTGCAAATATATATACAGCTCTGGAAAAAAATAAGAGACCATTGCAAAATTATCAGTTTCTCTGGTTTTACTATTTATAGGTATGTGTTTGGGTAAAATGAACATTTTTGTTTTATTCTATAAACTACTGACAACATTTCTCCCAAATTCCAAATAAAAATATTGTCATTTAGAGCATTTATTTGCAGAAAATGACAACTGGTCAAAATAACAAAAAAGATGCAGTGTTGTCAGACCTCGAATAATGCAAAGAAAATAAGTTCATATTCATTTTTAAACAACACAATACTAATGTTTTAACTTAGGAAGAGTTCAGAAATCAATATTTGGTGGAATAACCCTGATTTTCAATTACAGCTTTCATGCGTCTTGGCATGCTCTCCACCAGTCTTTCACATTGATGTTGGGTGACTTTATGCCACTCCTGGCGCAAAAATTCAAGCAGCTCGGCTTTGTTTGATGGCTTGTGACCATCCATCTTCCTCTTGATCACATTCCAGAGGTTTTCAATGGGGTTCAGGTCTGGAGATTGGGCTGGCCATGACAGGGTCTTGATCTGGTGGTCCTCCATCCACACCTTGATTGACCTGGCTGTGTGGCATGGAGCATTGTCCTGCTGGAAAAACCAATCCTCAGAGTTGGGGAACATTGTCAGAGCAGAAGGAGGCAAGTTTTCTTCCAGGACAACCTTGTACTTGGCTTGATTCATGCGTCCTTCACAAAGACAAATCTGCCCGATTCCAGCCTTGCTGAAGCACCCCCACATGAGTCCAGTTTTCAGCTTTGCCCAACACCTGGTCGTCTAATGGTTAGACGGAGACCTGGAGAAGCCTACAAGCCACAGTGTCTCGCACCCACTGTGAAATGTGGTGGAGGATCGGTGATGATCTTGGGGTGCTTCAGCAAGGCTGGAATAGGGCAGATTTGGCATGAATCAAGCCAAGTACAAGGTTGTCCTGGAAGAAAACTTGCTTCCTTCTGCTCTGACAATGTTCCCCAACTCTGAGGATTGGTTTTTCCAGCAGGACAATGCTCCATGCCACACAGCCAGGTCAATCAAGGTGTGGATGGAGGACCACCAGATCAAGACCCTGTCATGGCCAGCCCAATCTCCAGACCTGAACCCCATTGAAAACCTCTGGAATGTGATCAAGAGGAAGATGGATGGTCACAAGCCATCAAACAAAGCCGAGCTGCTTGAATTTTTTGCCCAGGAGTGGCATAAAGTCACCCAGCATCAATGTGAAAGACTGGTGGAGAGCATGCCAAGACGCATGAAAGCTGTGCTTGAAAATCAGGGTTATTCCACCAAATATTGATTTCTGAACTCTTCCTAAGTTAAAACATTAGTATTGTGTTGTTTAAAAATGAATATGAACTTATTTTCTTTGCATTATGACCAGTTGTCATTTTCTGCAAATAAATGCTCTAAATGACAATATTTTTAGTTTGGAATTTGGGAGAAATGTTGTCAGTAGTTTATAGAATAAAACAAAAATGTTCATTTTACCCAAACACATACCTATAAATAGTAAAACCAGAGAAACTGATAATTTTGCAGTGGTCTCTTAATTTTTTCCAGAGCTGTATATATATTGTGAGGAAAAGGTAGTGTCGCCTTTAAGAAATGGCGGCGCTAGGGGAGAAACTACACAACCCAGAAACCCGAGTGCCTATTGACTGGGGGGGGGGGGTTACTGGATTTATAAGGAAGCAGGGCAGAACAATCGGGGCGTGGTATGATCGTGGGGAACACCGTCCTATTGTTCTGCAGAAAAGAAGCCTGCAAACTCCATTGTGTTGGTAGAACATCGTAAGGTAAAGTGATCATTTGTATTTAGAATATAGTTGAGTATTTAGTTTAAATGGAGCGCGATTTTCCTCTTGTTGAGGTAGCCTTTTGTTTTGTGAAAGTTTATTTATTTTTCTTTTGTCGTGTTGCTAGTCGAAGTTTATTTTTACTTCTCAGCAATTTAAAAGAGGCCCGCGGTGTTCCGCGCTGTGCGGTTGTGCGCCGTCACAACAGCAGGGTGTTTAGTTTTATGCTTTACGACCAGGAGGTGTATTGGTTATTCACGCGCTGCAGAGAAAGTGAATAATAACCAGAAAGAACGGATTTATTAGACTGGAAGTGCAAGACATTGTTTATTGTAATACAGATTCAAGACACATTGCATATGGTTTACACAGGAAAAGTGGACACTTGTTTTTAGTTGGGACACAATTTGCTTCCGTGGACGACCAGGAGTTGGCTGCAGGGGTTCCTTCCCCACAGCCCGGATATAACTTGTTCTATCTTTGTTCACTTCTCTGGACGTCTGGGGTCATCTCAATTGTGTTCCTGGGATTCTTCTTTAAATGGGATCCATCCTGCGTTTACCTGTGTTACAGGACTACTCCAGCAGAGGGAGCCTGTCTTGGACTTACCTGTGTTACAGGTCTACTCCAGCAGAGGGAGTCTGTTGTATACTTACCTGTGTTGCAGAGTTACTCCAGCAAGGGGAGCCAGCTCTGTGTTCACCTGTGTTATAGGACTACTCCAGCAGAAGGAGTCCATCCTGTACTTACCTGTGATCCAGGACAGCTCTAAGGAAGAGAGCTGGCCCTGTTCTTACCTGTGGACTGACTCACTTCGGCGGAAGGAATCTCGGTACTACTCTCCTGTCTCCACGTCTCCAGTGGCCAGTGTGGTTCGCTCCAGTGGACTCGGTCCCATCTAAGTGGATCGTGCACAGGCCAAAGCCTGTAGAAGTGTAGTAGTCTTGAAGTAGCTTAGAGAGGGTTGAAGAAGTGAGTTAGTCAGTGGCCCGTACAGGGCATTAGCCTTTGGCAGAACTTGCTTATTGTGTAAATAAAATATACTTGCCTGCAAACGTATCGAGTCTGTGCCAGTGGTGGGAGCGGGAAACCAGTGATCAGCAGCACTACATATATATATATGTTATATATATATATATATATATATATATATATATATATAATATAAAAAAAAATATTATATTACACACATATAAAAAAAAAAAAATATTGTATTACACAGTGGTTTGCAGAAGTATTCACCCCCCTGCAAAGTTTTCACATTTTGTTGCCACCTGAGCGTACTCCACAACGCTTTCAAATTAGATTTTACATGTAGAATCTACACAAACTACTCCACATTGATAGTTAAAAAATGCATATAGAATATAAATAAGTAAGATTTACAGAGAAAAACAGATTAATCTCAGTTGCATAAGTATTCAACCCCTTTGCTACTGCAGCCCTAACTCAGCTCAGGTGCAAATTATTTATTTGAAAGGTCACAAAATTAGTGAAATGGTTTCAGCCTGTGTGTACTCAAAGTGGTTTAACTTGTAGATAATTTCCCTCGGGTATATAAAGACTTTCAAGCTGCAACTCACATAGTGATTCAACAAAGCAACTGTGCAGACCAAGGAGCTTTCAAACAAGTCAGGGATAAAGTGGTAGAGAGGCACAGAGCAGGAGAAGGGTACAAGAAAATGTAGGTGTTTATTATCCCTCTCGGCACAGTGAAGTCCATCATTAAGAAGTGGAAGATGCATCATACCACCCAGACACTACCCAGATCAGGTCGCCCTTCCAAAGTGAGCAGCCAGGCAAGCAGGAAACTGGTTCAGGATGTCACTCTGAAGCCAACAATGACCTTGAGAGATCTGCAAAGTTCTGTGTCTGAGATGGGAGTCAGTGTTCACACATCAACAATAAACCGGTCCCTACACAAAGCTGGCCTGTGTGGATGGGTGGCAATAAAGAAGCCATTACTCAAAAAGCTAATCTTAAAGCACTTATGGAGTTTGCGAAAAAGCATGTAGATGATACTGCAGACATGTGGAAAAAGGTTTTGTGGTCAGGCGAGACAAAAATTTAACTTTTCAGTCTAAATTCCAAGCGTTACGTCTGGCGCAAGCCCAACACTGCACATCACCCAGTCAACACCATCCCAACTGTCAAGCATGGTGGTGGCAGCATCATGTTGTGGGGATGCTTCTCTTCAGCAGGGACTGGGAAGCTTGTCAGGATAGAGGTGAGAATGGATGGTACAAAGTACAGTCGAATCCTTGAGGAAAACGTGTTTGAGTCAGCCAAGACTCTGAAACTAGGGAGGAAATTCACATTTCAGCAGGACAATAACCTGAAGCACAAAGCCAAAGCCACACTGGAGTGGTTGAACAAGAAGAGAATTAAAGTTCTTGAGTGGCCCAGTCCAAGTCCTGACTTGAATCCAATCGAAAATGTATGGCGAGACTTGAAGATTGCAGTCCATCGATGATCCCCAACAAACTTATCAGTACTGGAGCAATTTCCCCATGAAGAATGGGCAAAAATTTCACCATCCTACTGTGCCAAGGTAGTAGAGACCTATCCAAAAAAACTCATAGCAGTAATTTCCGCAAAAGGTGCTTCTACCAAGTACTGAATTAAAGGGCTGAATACTTATGCAACCAGTAAATTTCATTTTTTACATTTTCTTTGCAAGTTCTGATGACATTTAACCTCCTCCTCATATAACAGTGTTTAGTTTAACCACTACAGCTTTGAATAAAAAAAGTTTGTTTGAAAAACTGTGCATACATTATGTGTAATTCAACAAAATGTGACATTATTGGTAGGGGGTGAATACTTCTGCAAACCACTGTATGTATGTCTTTAATGGGCTATATTCCAGCATATCTTGAATTGTTTTTCTTCACCACTTGAAACAGGCACATCTGTGTTTTGCTATGTTGTATTATATTTGCAGCCCGATATAGTTTTTGCACTGTAACTTAGCAAGATGCAGCATTGTGAGTCACTGAGAGCACAGTAATAGGTGGACGAATCTTTCAGCTGTGATCCTGTAATTGTTAATGTTGTCGACGTCTCTCTGGTTTTCAGCTCCATGGAAAAACTTGTGTCGAGACCGTCAGCTCGCCGTTCAGCATTGCTGACTGAATACCTACTGATCAAAAACAGAGGAGGATTCGCCTCATCATGTCGGTACCAATAAAGATCGTAGGTGGAATAACTTGTCGTGTATTTACAAGTAATATGGACATCTCCTCCTTCTTGAACTTCTATTTCATCTTCCATTGTTAGTGTATTTCCAAGGACAAAATCTTCAATAAATAAGATATGCTTCAATACATCTAGTTTTTAAATAAACCACTTCATTGTCTTTTAAAAATAATAAAATAACAGAGTTTATTATTATTATTATTGCAAAAATATTTTTAAAGCAGAATTGAAACTTACCAATTACAAAAAGTACAATGAAACACACAGGTAACATTGCCTGCAGCCTTCGTTGAGAATCAGCTTGCTTAGAAACTACAGACATGACACACAGACGGAGTATAGCTCCCCTGAAGGTGACTTGACTGTTGAGAATGAGCTGTATGTTCATACAGCTGGGCATCATGGGTAAACAGAGACATCCATTTCACATCATGTGACTGTTCTTGTCATCAGGAGGATTTATCTCAATATAGATTGGGTGAGCTGTGTCAGCTTTGCAGGGTATTGGAAGGTTCTGGAAACCAGAAGTCGTCTGTAGAATGTAAACTTATTTTAAATAGAGCTACACACACTGGGCTGATGAGCCAGGACTGATAGAGCTGCACACACTGGGCTGATGAGCGAGGACTGATAGAGCTGCACACACTGGGCTGATGAGCCACGGCTCATAGAGCTGCACACACTGGGCTGATGAGCCAGGACTTATAGAGCTGCACACACTGGGCTGATGTTCCAGGACTGATAGAGCTGCACACACTGGGCTGATGAGCCAGGACTGATAGAGCTGCACATACTGGGCTGATGAGCCAGGACTGATAGAGCTGCACACACTGGGCTGATGAGCCAGGACTGATAGAGCTGCACACACTGGGCTGATTAGTCTGTTAGTCATCTGTGGCAATGTGCCCCGCCCCTGTGTGCATATTATGTGTTGTATGTTGCGTGCGTGTGTTAATGTTGGTGTATAGTCATTGGTACACGGGATATAAACGGGTCTGTGTTTCACGTGTGATTTAAAAATGTAGATTTGTATTTAGGCACGAGGAGGGCACAAATCACTTCACGTGCTGGTTAAATGTAATATGTAAGCACGGGGTTGCACAGAATTAATTCACGTGCTGGGATTCAAGTGAATAATTAATTAGTAATTGAATCCCAGCACAACAGTATATATAGAGACACGTAGCACTCAGTCGGGGTTGGGTGTTCGGTGAGTGGAGAACGGGAGAGAGAGAAGGAGTAAAGTATATATAAAAGAACTTAAATATTGTTATCTGCTCACCGTGTTTGTTTGTCTGTCTAGTCTGTTTTGTTCGTCTATTTATTTTGGCCTCAAGTGCCGTGTGCTGTGTTTTGTTGTTTCAAACCTTTTATTTTCTGTTCTGTTATTAAATGCTGAGCGAAAGCATTCGCTCAGCTTCACCAAACCCCAAATCTCTGTCTGTTTATTTCCTGCATCTGGTCTGACGCCACCCACTCCGGCCGTCTTTGTGACATCATCCGTGATCAGGAGTGGGTTAGAGGAGTGAAACATGTGGACTATCCCTCCCTAACTGATATATATATAACTGATATACAGTATATAGGGCAGCAGTGTGGAGTAGTGGTTAGGGCTCTGGACCCTTGACCGGAGGGTCGTGGGTTCAATCCGAGGTGGGTGACACTGCTGCTGTACCCTTGAGCAAGGTACTTTACCTAGATTGCTCCACTAAAAACCCAACTGCATAAATGGGTAATTGTATGTAAAAATAATGTGATATCTTGTAACAATTGTAAGTTGCCCTGGTTAAGGGCATCTGCTAAGAAATAAATAATAGTGATAATATATAGAAACAGACAGCACCACATACAGTTCTTAATTAGCACACTTAGTAACAAGGGACTAGCCACAATGTTTGTCTAGTTGACTAAGTTTATTATAGTTTTATTAACACAAGGCATCAATGAGCTCATCAATGGGACACTATGGGCTTCGTAGTATTACAGAACACACAGACCACTGACTGATCGAGGTGGTTATGCTTTCCTGTTCAGTCATGCACTTTAGAGCTAAGACTAAATAAAACACACCACAACCGCCACTAGGGACTGTATTCTGCATCCTGGTTTAGATTTTGCACTAGATCAGCACTTGCATGCAGCACTGTGGGTTGAACAAAGCACAGTAGTATGTGGCCGAGTCATCCAGCTTCGTACTGGCAATTGCTAAAGTTGTCACCTTGTCCCTGGTTTTTAACTGTGTGGAAAAACGTCTGTCCAGGTTAGTAGCACGGTGTTCAGAATCGTCCTCCCGCCTCTGAGTTAAATAGAGAGGGGGCTTCTCTTGGGCATGTTTATACCAGGCAAGAGCATACATAGTAGGTGAAACTTGTAGTGTATTTACAAGTAAGCTGAACCGTTTCTCCCTCACGAACTGTACTTGAACGATCATCTTGTGAAACTGTATTTCCAGAAACAAGATCTGAAATAAATAAGTAAACAAATAAATTAAACATCATGCTTTATTATTATTATTATTATTATTAGTTTATTTAGCAGACACCTTTATCCAAGGCGACTTACAGAGACTAGGGTGCGTGAACTATGCATCAGCTGCAGAGTCACTTACAATTACGTCTCACCCGAAAGACGGAGCACAAGGAGGTTCAGTGACTTGCTCAGGGTCACACAATGAGTCAGTGGCTGAGGTGGGATTTGAACCAGGGACCTCCTGGTTACAAGCCTGTTTCTTTAACCACTGGACCACATAGCCTCCTGAATATACCGAGAATCAGAAGGTAGAAGGCAGTTTGGGCATGTGGCTACATATTTTGTCTCTTCATTATGAAGCCCAATAAAATCGAGCCAATATCCATTCCCTCGTTTTATCAGCCCCGAGATGCCCCACAAAAGGGATATCATGCGCCAGCCTCATGACCTCGAGCCGACAAGACGAGGGAACCATCAATTGTGTTGTCCTGCGCTGGTGGCAAAGTTTACCCTATACAATAACTGCCCCTTAATAATGAAGTGCGGAAATACTAGTGCCCCAGAGGTTGGTGTCTTGCTATCATCTTGGCAAATTTATCGACACAAGCCTGTATTTGTAAGTCCAATGTTTTTGCTTGTCGGGTTAGCTCGCAATAACCAAAAGATCGCTCAATCTCTCATCCCCAGTAGCTGTATGCAGGTTTTTTTTTACCCTTTTCATGCACAAAAAGAACCTTCATTTGCCGAACTAATACCAACATTTGTATACGGTGAAAATCGTATAAAAATCGTTAGAAAAATAAATCCATTGATTTTCATGTACAATATTGCCTAGTCATATTTACATATAAATGCATATTTAAATCCTGTAACATTTTAAAACAGTAATTATAACAGTACATTTCATCCAGAGTGTATCTAATACTGTAGTCTTACACCTTAATTTAAATATAATGTTCCGCCGATCCACGTGAAAAGGACATTATAGAGCTGCTATGCATTCTGCTACCAAACCCGAAAAAGGACAGCATAGCCCTACACATGAGCCTAAATCTAATTTTAAAATCTATGGTACTTTTTCTTTACAGCATGTATAAATAATTGTACTTGGGCATCAGCAATATTAATACTTTCTTCCGCAGGTGAATCCCTCCTTGTTCACTCGCTGTGTTTCATTTCTTCTGTTTTCCAACTGCTGTGGCAAACATATCTGACATTTCCCTTTGACTCATCATGATACCAATAATACTATATTATAGAAACAATAAAATACAGTGCCATTCTGTGTTGTCGATATAATCACTGGGCAATGATGAACTATCAATCAAAATGAATGAATGAAGCCAACGCCTTGAGACTCTGAGCACACACGAGCAATTACATCACCATGGCAACCGTGGCCGACTTTATTCCGTCACAGGTTAGATTAGAAAAGAATGATGTTTGAAAAGTGTATTCATTTGGGAAGGAAACTTTGACCATCTTATCTGTGATTATATTATGTGTCTGGGGGTGTCAAAAAGTGCAACACATAATGTCATGTAGATCATCTGGGTGGGGGGGGGGCAACTGACCCCCCTGCCCTATAGCAAATGACGCCCCTGAGCGCAACACATATGAATGTATTATTAATTAATTAAATTATTAATGATGAGACTGTATTTGACTGGACCATTATTATTATTATTATTATTATTATTATTAGTAGTAGTAGTAGTAGATTAGAGGTAAATTAAGTAACAGAACAGAAACTACCAGTGGCAAGGACTAGCATTGCAAACTGAATGATCATTGTTTGCAGTCTTGCAGAAGAATCTACTCAGAAACACAGAGATTCCCCTGTATCCTCTTTATATGAACATGAAGAAGTAATCTGCTCTGTCTATAAGCTTCCTTCTCATGTGGGTGTGGGGTTCATCTGTGACATATTATCAATGTTAATTTCACATTGTGTGATGATAAAAAAAAGGTGATGACGAAAAGGATGCATCACACCCTTGCTTCCATTTGGTTTCCTGCCAAGGCAGAAAATGTCTTTGAAAAAATAACCAGTGCTATGATTTTATTCTCTTTACTCAGTGACATGGCTAATATCATGCACGTTTGTGATTAATCATTAATCACTAAGCAAGTATGGCAAGTTCTATCTATTAGAAGTGTTTTTTTCTATTATTATTATTATTTTTATTTTGTTTTTATTTGTGGCACCTGGCTCTGGACTGTATTTATAGTGCATTGCCTGACCGTCAGCCAATCTGTCACATCCTTACTTCCAAAAGTGACTGTATAAATGACTTGTCTATTCGTAGGATCTTTGGTCTTACACTGAGACACAGCGACATCTAGTGGTGTTTTTAGCCTTGCACATAGCACAACTTCTATTCGAGTCACAGCAAAACTGCAGCATTCACCAAACAACATCAGGTTCAGCTTGTATTCTTCCATTGAAAAGACCATGTGCATTAATTCCTGCCAAACAGTTTCCTAGAAATCACTCCAAAGCTCCTTATTGTTTTCCCCATACTATCTGTGCAGCTTTGGTTGACAATGAAATCCCAGTTTGAAGAACGAGTGAAGGGTACATCGACCCATGAGTGTGTGATATAAGGAGCTTGCACACTCACACTTGAGTGCATGATATAAGGAGCTTGCACGTTCACACTTGAGTGCATGATATAAGGAGCCTGCACGCTCACACTTGAGTGCATGATATAAGGAGCCTGCACGATCACATTTGAGTGCATGATATAAGGAGCTTGCACGTTCACACTTGAGTGCATGATATAAGGAGCCTGCACGATCACACTTGAGTGCATGATATAAGGAGCCTGCACGATCACATTTGAGTGCATGATATAAGGAGCTTGCACGTTCACACTTGACTTGTTGTTTTATTAAAGTGCATTGTTTGGTGTTCATATCTGAATTGTGACACGACCCTTGTGTAATAATGTATTTTAAATGATTCTGGTATTTGAGGATATACAGTACACCATATTGTAATGTTTCAAAAGTAATACTAATACCAGCAATGCATTGCTTTCCAGGACCAGCTTTCTCCCATGTTGGTAATATTAAATCTTTAGCTAGCGTCATCATTGGTCCAGTTTACACGTGTGCTTTTTATTCACGTGAAGCGGCCATGCCCGTGCACATTGGGAAGAAAAGCTCATGAAAAGGCCCCAAAAAACAGTCGCAGTATTTTAATGGGAAAGTCTAATTTACGTGTTGAAATCAGCAGCCACTTACAGATGGAAACACGAGTTTCTCATGAAAATGTTAATTAGCTTGTTCAAGTGCTTCACTTAAAGCCACTATAAAAGTCACATGAGAATACATAAGTTACCATGGTCCATGGATGGCAGCAGGTACGTTAATTTTTATTTTTTTGTTGTTATTATTATTATTATTATTATTATTATTATTATTATTATTATTTCTTAGCAGAGGCTTTTATTCAGGGCGACAATTGTTACAAAATATCACATTACAAAATATCACAATACAGATAAGAGCAGTTATAAAATAGAATAAAGTCAATAGTAAACAGGAGCATGTTCAAATAGGAAAAAAATTAAAAAATACAGTAAATAATTAAGTTTGAAAGCGACTTCAACTTAGAGCAGTTAAACTTATAGTAAAAACATTTGCTTATAAAAGTAAATTCTATTAAGAGCAAGAAGTAATAAATGGATAAGAACGATTTCAAATAAGGGCAATTACAAACAACGTGAACACGGTTACCTTTAAGAGTAAAATCAAGTACAAGATACAGAACATATAGTTCTAATTGAGAGCAGTAGTAGAATACAGTAAAGTGTGGAGCAGGTGTGAGTACAAGGTGATGCAAGTAGTGATACAATTGGGCGATACATATAGTCCAGTGTAGTCAAGGGTTGTGAGGTTTACAGATGCTGTCTGAACAGGTGTGTCTTGAGGAGGTGCCAGAAGGTGGTCAGTTCCACCAATGAGGGGCAAGGATGGAGAAGGAGCAGGCTCTGGAATTGGGGGAGGAGAGGGGGGGTACAGCTAATCTGCCAGTGGCGGAAGAGCAGAAGGGACGAGAGGGGGTGTAGGAAGAAATAATAGTCTGTAGATAGGGAGGAGCAGAAAGGTTGAGACAACAATAGGCGAGTACATGAGTTTTGAATTGGATGCGAGCGGTGATAGGGAGCCAGTGGAGGAAGCAGAGCAGCGGAGTAGAAGAGATGTGCTGTGAGTAGGAGAAGGAGGGGTCAAAGGGTGGTGGATTCAAGAGGAATAGAGATAGAGAGATCAGTGAAGATCAGGGAAGAACATGAGATCTGATTTGGAGTGGTTGAGTTTAAGATAATGCGAGTGCATCCAAGATGAGATGGTTGAGAGGCAGGTAGAGATATGGGAAGAAATTTTGGAGTCACAGGGGGGAAAGGAGAGGAAGATCTGGGCATCCTCAGCATACAAGTGATACGAGAGGCCATGGCAGGAGATGAGGGGACCCAGGGACCGGGTGTAGAGAAAAAACAGGAGGGGTCCCAGGACTGAGCCTTGGGTGACACCTGTCGAAAGAGAGCAAGAGGCCGAGTGAGAGCCACGCCAGGACACCCGGTACGTGTGATCGAAGAGGTAAGAGGAGAACCAGGCAAGAGTAGTGCCGGAGAGTCCCAGGACAGTGAGGGAGGACAGGAGAATAGAGTGGTTGACTGTGCAAAAGGTTTGGAGGGAGTTGAGCAGAGAATGTTTTGACAGCAGAGCAGAGAGCTGGTGAGGGTTTTAGAGAGGAAAGGGAGAAGGGAGGTAGGACATTAATTCTGGAGAGATGAGGGATCAAGTGAGTGTTTTTTTAAGACTGGGTGATGAGAGAGGTGTTGAGAGTAGAGAAAATGAAAGGGAGTTGAGCAGGGGCAGCATCCTGTGGGGAGAGGGTCCAGAGCACATGTGGTTTGAATTTAAATCAAGGGAAGTAATGTTAAAACTTTACAATGCATTAGTAAGACCTCATCTATAATATTGTGTTCAGTTCTGGTCACCTCGTTACAAAAAGGATATTGTTGGTCTAGAAAGAGTGCAAAGAAGAGCGACCAGAATTATCCCGGGTTTAAAAGGCATGTTGTATGCAGACAGGCTCAAATAATTGAATCTGTTCAATATTGAACAAAGAAGACTAGTCGGTGATCTGATTGAAGCATTCAAAATTCTAAAAGTTATTGACAATGTGAACCCAGGGGACTTTTTCAACCTGAAAAAAGAAACAAGGACCAGGGGTGACAAATGGAGATTTGATAAAGTGGCATTCAGAACAGAAAATAGGAGGCACTTTTTTACACAGAGAATTGTGAGGGTCTGGAACCAACCCCCAGTAATGTTGTCGAAGCTGACACCCTGGGATCCTTCAAGGAGCTGCGTGATGAGATTCTGGGATCAATAAGCTACTAACAATCAAACGAGCAAGATGGACCGAATGGCCTCATATTGTTTGTAAACTTCCTTATGTTCTTATGTTCTTAAGAAGCTGCTTGATTTGATTCTGGGATCAATAAGCTGCTAACAACCTTTCTTATGTTCTGGTATATTTAAGTAATTTAATCTTCCCTGCGTATATTCTGAGACACCTCTAAAAGCATTAAGGAAGGTGTCATGCTGAATGTTGCATTATTTTGAGATGTGCTTTGATGTTTTAAAAGTAGATCTCATTTATAATAACAAAAGTTCACATTTTAAAAATACATTAATGTTAGGGCACGTTATCACATGGACAAAATGCAATGAATCACTGATGCATGTGCATATCTCAAAATAATCTCAAGCGCGCTTAATGCATAATATATAAGCCAATTTTCTTGTTTATTATGTTTTCTTTTGTGTTAAGGTTGTTTTTAGGTGTGTATCCCTTTAAAACATACAATCCTGTTTCTTAATTACTTTTTGAAAACAGGATATAGTTTCCTCGGTAAGGGGCCGCTGAGAGGAAACAGGTGAAGAAACAGGAGTAGCACATATAGAGAGGGTGCACAGGGTGTGGATTTTTTGTTTTTCTTGATTTATAGCTATTGAATGTTTGAAATCAATTTGTTACTCGGGTTCTTGGAAAAAGAAAAATGCCAATCGATGGAATAAAATTGTTAAATAATACTTTAGTGTGTGGGGTTTGCCTGCAGACTATGATTGGTATGTATAGGGCTTGTTGTATCTTACATAAAATAAACTTGATTTATACTGCGTTTGTATTTTTAGCAATATTAGCAATAAAAACTATGTCTCTGCGATGGAAATGGAATTTACTATTGATAGCGAATGATATCGATATCATGTCAAAATATCGATATTCGTGCCCACCCCTAATAAAAATACAAAACATGCACAGGGGTGGGGTGTACCTACTGGCTTATTTTAACAAGTGACAAGATGAGTATTCTGAGTAATTAGTTTAAGTCTGCCAATGCAGAGACAATAATTGTTGTGATATTGTCTTATTTTAATACAGACAGATTGGTATTCTCAGTAATTAGTTTAAGTCTACCACTGCAGAGACACAGGTTATCACCAAGGCAAACAACATGAGGAGACAGCGCTTACACCCTCAATTGACAGGAAGTGTCCAATGTGATGTGACCAGCCAACCAGGAACTTTCTCTGGCCAACTTTGTTTCAAAATCCCATAAAACCAGAGTTGTAGCAACTACAAGTGTTCCTTCACAATGACTGCAGTGTTGTATTGTTGGTGTTCCACTGCTCCTGGTCTTCACAATGACTGCAGTGTTGTATTGTTGGTGTTCCACTGCTCCTGGTCTTCACAGTGACTGCAACGTTGTATTGTTGGTGTTCCACTGCTCCTGGTCTTCACATTGACTGCAGTGTTGTATTGTTGGTGTTCCACTGCTCCTGGTCTTCACAATGACTTCAGCGTTGTTTTGTTGGTGTTCCACTGCTCCTGGTCTTCACAGTGACTGCAGCGTTGTTTTGTTGGTGTTCCACTGCTCCTGGTCTTCACAGTGACTGCAGCGTTGTATTGTTGGTGTACTGTAGACTTCTTTCTGTTTTAACCGATTTGAGATACTGTGGTATGAAAGGCGCTATATAAAGCCCTAGGTCCCTCTGGGAATGTACTTCTGTGGAGCAAAGGGATAAAAGATGTTGTGTTATTGACATTTTCTTTTCACCAAAGGCCTGTTTTGTTTTTCTCCTCAGTGTTCAAAACTAAGACTAATGGATTGTTCTTATTTTCCCATTTTACTGCAGTGTTTAGATTTAATTTGCTTTATAACACAGAACATTATTTAATAGCACTATTTTCCAGGGGTGGTTTATACAATTTAATTGCCAAGCTACCATTGTTGTTAAGGTGATGTGCCTTGGAGCTTGCTTCAACACTTTGGAGCCCAAGAACTCTGGGTCTGTCCTCTTTCATTCATGTCAGAACCATCACAGGAGATGGGCAGGGACATTACAGAGCAGGATCAGGTTGGGTCCAGTCTATAAGGGTGTTATCCAATGCAAGACCGGATGCTGCTTTGGCTAAAAACACTTTGTGATATTCTTAAAAGTAGTGCCGCCATATCTGACAGAGGTTGAGAATGTTAAACAAATAAGAATCCAGTTCCTGCAGCCAGAGAGAGTCAACTTCACACAAAACAAAAACCAAGGACAAATTCACCAAGAGTAAGATTTTTTTGGAGCTGAGGATCCCAAGATTTAAGGATGACAGAGAGGTCTCTGCAGTCTACAACCCTATGATCTGATGTAGAAATAAGAATTGAAATCAAGTTAAAATCTTTACCTTGGATTATATTGCATGTAATCTGAGGACAGGGAGAGAGAGTGTCAGTGAACCATTGAAGCAGAGGAGGAGGCAGAATGAGAAGCAGTCGCGAGCAGGAAGATTGGCAGCGACGGGGGAGGGGCGGCGAAAGAGGCGGAAGTGACAGGCTGCTGAAGTGGCTGATGGGGGCGGGGTGGTGAAAGAGGTGGAAGCGACAGGCTGCTGAAGTGGCTGATGGGACGGGGGGCAGGCTGCTGTTTCCAGATGAGTAATCCTGTTATTAAAAGTATCCAGGCGGTCAGAAACTGAAGAAACGGCAGCGTTGAGAGGATGAATGAGTTTCTTGATGTCACAGGAGATTTAGAGATGAAGCTCAGAGAAAGAATCTGGAGAATCCATAGAGTCTGGTGAAACGGCAGACTGAGGGCTGGAGGGGAAGGAGCAGGATGGGGAGCATGTGAAGCTACGGGTATAACCCAGGTTTTAAATAGTTAGACTGATTGATAGTTTCGGTTACAATAGGCACTCTACCTCGCCAGAACTGCAGCTCTAACCTTCCCAATGTGGTAAACTAACAGAAAGCACTGATCTCTCATCAAGGCTCTATTGCTTTTCTTGAAAAGGGTAAAAATAATGGCATTCCCCTGGTATAAATGTTTTTTAGTATATTTTAAATAGGGGCAGATGATACAAAGCTTTCTTCCTTAAATATGATCTGATTAGATCTGGGGAAAAAAACTGAAGTGAGATTAATTCCTGAGTAAAGGGGGTACTTTGTATTGTGATGTCAGGAGGATGGAGTTCATATTGTGAAGGAACTATATTATTGTTTACAATTAAGAAGAATTATGGGAGAAGTGTGTGTCAGACTTTGATCTCTGAGCATCTTTTTATATACACGTTACTGTACAGCACAAGCTACAGCTTTGGCTTCATTCCATTACACGTTGTCGGTTTGTGTGGTTTAATCTCCCAAGTATAAAGGTCAGAAACCAACAATGATTTTACAAAGAAACATCTGTTGATCTTCATCTAGTAATTCTCCCTTCAGTTTTGTTTTATTCTAATGCAGTTTTTGCACAAGCTGTGAAGGATTTCCAGCACTGTGACTCACTAAAAGCACAGTAATAAATGGTGGCGTCTTTCAACTGAGAGTCTTCAACTTTGAAGGTTGTCAATTTTTCCCCTGCTTTTACTTCCATTGAAAAACGGGATTCAAGGCCATCAGCCCTGGATTCTGTATTGTCTTGCCACCTCCATATTAAAAACTGAGGTCCTGTTTCTCCATCATCTCTGTACCAGTAGAGGAGGTAGCTGCTAAGACTTGTAGTATAACTGCATGTAAAAAGAGCAGTTTGTCCTTCTCGAACTGTTATTATGGGAACAGCCTGTTTGACTGCATTTCCAGAGACAAGATCTGAAATAATAATAATAATAATAATAATAATAATAATAATAATAATAATAATATGCTGTTAATTTTAGAATAATAAAAGATTATAATTACCAAGTGCTGTAATTAGCAATACACACTGAAGGATCATTCCTTGCAGTCTTCTACCAGAATCATCTTGCAGAGAAGGGACAGACATTACTCCTCTCTACAGTTTTCAAGTGGAGTACCAGGCTGTGCTTCACGAGTTGTGTGTTGCTATAGGTGGAGTGTTCCTGTGACACACTGCAGATATTCATTTCGTATCATGTGATAACAAAACAAGAATCAGGTGTTTAGGACCCGCCTCCTTCCCCACACTTCTAGCTTGATTTCAGACCAGGGTATTTTACACTTCGTAATGGAAAGTTGATACATTTATAAACAGTATAAACACATCTATATGTAATGGCTATTGAGCAACTGTCTTAAAAGGTAAATGGCACTGAACTTGTCAAATCCTCAGGTGCATTTGTTTCTGAAAGTGCTACCAATAAAGATAGTAGCTGGATTAACTTGTCGTGTATTTACAAGTAACAGGAACACTTCCTCTTTCTTGAACTGCTCTTTCAGAATCTTCCACTGTTAGTGTATTTCTAAGGACAAAGTCTTAAATAAATAAAAGATATGCTTCAATAAAATATATCTGCTTCCATCTCACAATATTAATATTATTATTACAAATACATTTTTTAAAGCTGAAGCTTATCTATTGCAATAAATGAAAAGAAGCACACAGGTAACATTTCTTGCAGCCTTTTTTGAGAATCAGCTTGATACTACAGACACCATTATTCAAGTAGTTTCCGTGTAGATGACTTGACTGCTGTAAATGAACTTTATATCCATACAGAAGGTAAGCATGGGTGAAACAGAGACATCATGTGGTTACTTTTGTAATTAGTAGAACTTACCTTCAATAACACTATGTAACACAATTTTTGTTCCTGGGTAGTAAGTGTTATTTCCTAATTGCTTATGCCTCAAAAGTATAGAAAATGGCTATTATTCCCCACAAACTTTGCTTTTGTGACCAGGACAGTGATATTTTGAAATTTACCTATTTCCAATGAGAAAACGGGCGAATTTGTGTCTTTTCGTTCACATAAAGTCAGAAAAAAACAACATATGAATCCAAATTAACATATATATATATATATATATATATATATATATATATATATATATATATATATATATATATATTAGTACTACTAAAATAATTACTATATTTGTACTTTACTGTTTAAAGGAAACTTAAAATGATAAAAGGTTGTGTTATTGTTAGACATTTTATTTCATTAAGAATAATATGGGTTGGATTACATGAGTTCATTTACTGTTAGTTGTTGGAACATTCAGGGCCTGTATTCCTCTGCTTTTTTGGGCTGAAGAGCACAGACCCTGAATTTATTAAAATACAAAAGATGTAGATGTGATAGTTCTGTTGGAGACATGGTGCCGCAGACACGCTCACACACTGCCCCTCAGGCTACAGGGAGGCGATAGTGCCCTCTATTAAACTGAGCACAGTCCGGCCGGCAGGGACTCAGGGGGATTATAGTGTGGTACAGAGGGAGCTGGCCAGCTACATCAGCCCAGTCAAACAGGGCCAAACACACACTGGCTCAAAATTAACAAGGGAATAGCCCAATGTCAAAATGACATATACCTGTGTGCAGCATACACCCCCCCTTCTGAATCCCCCTATTACAACGAAGAGTATTTTAACACCCTCCACACAGAGATCGGCCATTTCCAGGCCCAGGGGAATGTGCTGCTCTGTGGGGATTTCAATGCCAGGACAGGCTCAGAGCCTGACTGTATAAACACCCAGGGAAACAGCCATGTATTTGGACAGACCCCTCTGTACCTCACACCCACCACAATCCAGAGAAACAACCCTGACCGTGCCGTGAACAAAAATGGGAGAGAATTAGTGCATCTCTGTCAAGCCCTAGGTCTGTACATCGTTAATGGCAGGATCAGAGGGGACTCTTTAGGGAGGTTCACGTATTGCTCAGCTCTTGGGACTAGTGTAGTCGACTATGCCATCACTGACATGGACCCCTCCTTTCTAAGTGCATTCACTGTCAGGCAACAAACTCCCCTGTCGGACCACAATCAAATCACTGTGTTCCTGAAAAGAGGAAGTCAGGCAAGCAACACACAGACACAGCCCAGTAAGCTGTACAATCTGAATCAAACATACAGATGGGCTCCAAACAGCACTGAGGAATATATCAAAGCAATCAGTTCCACTGAAATAACTAACACCATTAACACTTTCCTCAACACTCTGTACCAACCTAATGTGACAGGACTAAATCTGTCTGTTAATGACATCAATCAGATATTTGAAAAAGCAGCCATAATGGCAAATATTAAAAAGACCAAAAATAAGATCAATCGGAAACAAAAACACACACAGTCATGGTTTGATGATGAATGTAAATCAATACGAACAAATCTAAGAAAATTATCTAATCAAAAACACCATCAACCACAAGACACAGACTTACGTCTGAGGTACTGTGAGACTCTAAAACACTACAAACACACCCTCAAACAGAAAAAACAAAAACACACAAACAAAACCCTCACAGACATTGAAAAATCTGTTGACCAAAATCAGTTCTGGGAAATGTGGAACAATTTAAACCCAACAAAACAACAAGAATTGACGATACAAAATGGAACAGTTTGGAAAAATTATTTTGAAAACCTTTATAAAGATATTCAACAAAAAGATCTAACAGATAAACAAAATGAAACTAGAGAAAAACTGAAATTACTTGAACAATCAATTAAAGATAACCAAAACACAATTGATGTTCCAATCACCCTACAAGAATTAACTAAGAAGCTGCAGGCACTGAAAACCAGAAAAGCCTGCGGCCCTGACAGCATCAGCACTGAGATGCTCAAACACAGCAGCCCTAAATTACAGGAGGCAATGCTTAAATTGTTCAACATGGTACTAAGTACTGGTTACTTCCCTGACACCTGGAACCAAGGGCTTATATCCCCAATTCACAAGAGTGGAGACAAATTCGACCCCAACAACTACCGAGGCATCTGTGTGAGCAGTAACCTGGGGAAGGTATTCTGCAGTATCATTAACGCACGGATACTGGCCTTCCTTACCGAACACAATGCCCTGAGTAAGAGTCAAATTGGATTCCTACCAAATCACCGCACAACAGATCATATTTACACCCCACACACCCTAATAAACAAACACGTACACCAAAAAAATAAAGGCAAAATTTTCGCCTGCTTCATTGACTTTAAAAAAGCATTTGATTATATTTGGCATGAAGGTTTATATTACAGAATTCTTCAAAGTGGTGTAGGGGGTAAAATCTATGATATAATAAAATCAATGTACACAGAAAACAAATGTGCAGTCAAAATTGGCAACAAAAGAACTGATTTCTTCACTCAGGGGCAGGGGGTGAGGCAGGGCTGCAGTCTGAGTCCAACACTGTTCAATATTTATATTAACGAGTTGGCTACGATGTTGGAGCAGTCTGCAGACCCCGGCCTTACTCTACACGACACAGAAGTCAAGTTCCTGCTCTATGCAGATGACCTGGTCCTGCTGTCGCCCACAGAGCAGGGGCTGCAGCGGAACCTGGCACTGCTGGAGCAGTACTGTCAGACCTGGGCCCTGGCAGTAAACTTTAAAAAGACAAAAATAATGATTTTTCAAAACAAGGCCAGAACTCAGGGAAACAGATACCACTTCACCCTAAACAACACTACACTAGAACACACCTCAGACTACACTTACCTGGGCCTGACTATCAGTGCGTCAGGGAGCTTTAACCTAGCAGTGAATGCACTAAAGGAAAAAGCCAGAAGAGCTTTCTATGCCATCAAAAGAAGATTCTATAAAATAAATATTCCTATCAAAATATGGCTAAAATTAATTGACAGTGTCATCCAGCCCATTGCGCTGTATGGTAGTGAGATATGGGGTCCACTCAGTCAACAGGACTACACTAAATGGGACAAACACCCAATCGAAACCCTGCATGCTGAACTCTACAAAAACATCCTACAGGTGCAAAGAAAAACACCAAATCATGCATGCAGGGCAGAATTAGGCCATCACCCAACACTCATAAATATAAAGAAAAGAGCACTAAAGTTTTGGATGCACCTAAAGAAAAGTGAATCAGACTCCCTCCAGTATGAGGCCATGCAAACCCAAGAGCTCAGCCCTGAAAAGAGTCCTCTAAGCCAGCTGGCCCTGAAGCTCACTGCACTGAACCCAACTAATAATACTAAAACAAACCAGCTTCAGGTCAGCACTGCTTACCAGCCCCCAATCAGAGTCAACCAAATTATAAAACTAACCAAAAACTGCTATCTGAAACATTGGGACACAGAAACAAAATCTCAAAATAAACTGGATTGTTATCGGGCCCTAAAAAGAGATTACACTCTGGCAGAGTATCTCTCTACTGTCAGAGATACAAAGCAGAGACAGATCCTGACAAAGTACAGGCTCAGTGACCACAGCCTGGCCATTGAGAAAGACCGTCACCGGCAGACCTGGCTTCCTAAAGAAGAAAGGCTCTGTGGTCACTGTGAGACAGGAGAGGTCGAGACAGAGATGCACTTCCTTCTTCAATGTAAGAAATACTCAGAAAATAGACAAACTTATTTTAAAAAATTTGCAAATTCCCTCCCAAACTTCCCAAACATGACCAACCATGAAAAAGTCCCAATCCTCCTGGGAGAGGAGGGAAGCACAGCCCAACTAGCAGCCCAGTATGTGTCTGCATGTCACAGACTGAGGGACACACAATGAGAGCTCTGCACAGAGACACACACACTTATGTATATACAGTATGTATGTTGTTGTGTATGTAGGCATGTATGTATTATGTAAATACTTATTGTCCTGATACATGTTTATTGTTAGTAGTGATATGTTGGTTTTTTTTTTTTTTTTTTTTTTTTGGGGTTTTTTTTTTTTTTTTTTTTTTTTTATTGTACTTTATAAATCAGTTTGTTTATATATATATGTATTCATGATGCATTGTATATATACATGTCTGTATTGTATAATTGCTTTGGCAACACCTGCTATTGTAAGTCATGCCAATAAAGCACCATTGAATTGAATTGAATTGATTGTCAACTTACCTATTAAAGAACTGCTTCATTGACACTTCAATACAAAAAGCGGGCATTCCAGGTTTCCCAGGATGCTTAGAACACATCAATGTGATCTGGCAACAAATTCAATCAGCTAAAAAGGAGAGGAAGGAGCTCCATGTGACATTCCTGGATTTGGCTAATGCATATGGTTCAGTGCCACATGAACTTCTTTGGGCAGCATTTGATTTTTTCAGTGTACCGATGACAATAACAAATTTAGTGAAAGCCTACTTTGGAGATTTGTAATTTAGTTTTTCAACTTCAGAATTCAGCACTACATGGCAATGCCTAGAGGTTGGAATAATGGCAGGATGCACCATTTCTCCACTGGCTTTTACCATGGCAATGGAAGTAATCATTAGGGCATCAAAATGGGTAGTAGGAGGAGAGCGCTTGGCTTCTGAATGCGACTACCACCAATTCGAGCATACATGGATGACATGACAACCATGACTACAACAGTAGCCTGCACTAATCGGGTTATTGGGCAAATTAACCAATAACATTGAATGGGCACGAATGCAATTCAAGCCCACTAAATCAAGGAGCATCTCTATAATTAAAGGCAAAGTAGTAGATAAAACATTCTTCATTAATGGTGAGGCAATACCAACAGTGTCTGAGAAGCCAGTGAAGAGTCTTGGGAGATGGTACGACGGGGATCTAAAGGACACAGTTCGTGTGGGAGAAGTTAGACAACAAGCAGTGGAAGGGTTGAAGAGCATAGACAGCTGCACTCTACCAGGCAAACTAAAACTCTGGTGCTTTCAGTTTGGTCTACTGCCGAGGTTGCTGTGGCCACTGACTGTGTACGAGGTTTCTTTGACAACAGTAGAGAAGCTGGAAGCTTTAATCAGTTCATACATCAGGAAATGGTTGGGAGTTCCACGCTGCCTCAGCAGAGTGGGACTTTATGGTAAAGGAATACTGCAGCTACCAGCCTCCGCTCTAACCGAGGAGTTTAAGTGTGCCAAGGTCAGACTGGAAATGACATTATTACAGTCACGCGACAAATGCGTAAGGGAGGCAGCACCTGTGTTGAAAACTGGAAGAAAGTGGGCGGCAAAGAAAGCTGTGGAAGATGCAAAGGCTGCCCTTCGAATTAGTGATATCATGGGGCAAGTTCAGCATGGAAGAGGGGGTCTTGGTCTCAGTTCAGCTCCTCCTACATGGCACAAGGCAGCCCCAGCTCAAAGGAGGAAGCTGGTAGTCAACGAGGTGCAAAAGCAGGAGGAGAGGATGAGGTGTATAAAGGCCATTTCCAAGGCCAAGCAGGGAGAATGGATGAGATGGGAGAGTGTGAAACAACGCAAGATTGGCTGGCAAGACCTATGGTCAATGGAACAGAGCAGGATCAGTTTCCTCATCAGGTCAACATATGATGTTCTCCCATCACCACAGAACCTAAACCTCTGGGTAGGAGAGGATCCCTCATGTCCTTTGTGTTCATCACCTGCAACATTAAGGCACATTTTGACAGGATGTAAGGTGGCTCTTAGCCAAGGACGGTTTACTTGGCGCCATGACCAGGTGCTGCGATGTTTGGCCTTAGCATTGGAAGACAAGCGTAACATGACCAATAAGTTGCTACCTGTTCCATCAAAACATTACACACAAAAGACAACATTCCTCCGCCCAGGAGAGCAACCACCAAGAAAAGGTGTTAAAACCAATCCTCGCCCAGGACAACTGGAAGCTGCTAGAGACTGGAAAATGCTGGCAGATGTTGGTCAACGGCTTATTTTTCCACCTGAGATTGCCACCACTAACCTTCGACCAGATATTGTCTTGTGGTCTGGATCAGCACGCCTTGTTCACCTGGTAGAGTTAACAGTGCCATGGGAGGATGCTGTAGATGAGGAGTATGAGAGGAAGAAACTGCGGTATGCTCAACTAGCCACTGAAGCGGAACAGCGAGGATGGAGAGTCCGGGTTTACCCAGTGGAAGTGGGCTGTCGAGGATTTGTGGCACACTCTACAACCCGGTTTCTCAGAGACGTCGGATTCAGTGGCCAAGAGTTGTGTCGCACAGTGAAGAACTTATCTGAAGCAGCAGAGAGGAGCAGCAACTGGCTGTGGTTGAGACTAAAAGATTCTGGCTGGGGATTTCAAGCACAATAGAAAGAAAGAAATGCTGATGTACAGGTAAGTAAGCTGGGCTGAGTTGAGTGGGGGACGGAGGGGGGTGATGCTGGGACGCCAGAATCACCGTCGAGCCCTCTTGAGGTGTCGTGGGCTAGTCGACGAAACACTGAGGATGGAAGGTGCCCACTTGAAGACCCCAGAGATGTATCCTACTTAGCTCAATCCAGACGGTTGTCATGCTGATGCGCTGGGGAGGCCGCACTGTGGTTGATCCTCGGAGCCAGCATCGAAGCCGTTGTGTGTGCTGATGCGCCAGGGAAGCAAAATAAGCATTAGTTTACTGTAAAGCTACGTCTTAGTTGGTGCTTATCTTGGCGAGAGCCGAGTTCAAATCAGCATGAAGTTTTAACATCTACTCTCGTGTAATGGAAATCATTACCTGAAATGACACATTCCCACCACTGGGGACAGCTTACCATAGAAATTGAGCAAAAAAAATCTTGAAAGCAGCCATTTTTTTGGTGGTGTCTATCAAGAACCGTTTCACTAACTCATTTAACTTAAAACACAGTAATTATACTGGAAAGCCTAATATTATATTACACATACACACATACAAAGACACATACGGTAAACTAAGAAACATTTTTTTGAAGAACTGTTGCAACTGCATCCACGCAGAAAAAAAATGCACAACACAGACACACACAGAGAATTAGAAAATTGACTGTGATCTCTGTGATCTCATGCAGGCATACACAGAATTGTAGACATACTGATACACACACTAATTATTTGCAAAATAAAAAATTACCGTTATCTCGGGCTTTTTTTTTTTTTTTTAAAAAAAAACGAAGTTGTAACTGAATAGAAGCCAACAAAAAATGCACTATTCTTTTTAAATCAGAACACAATCGAAACAATTACATGTTTAATACATGAGCTTTACAAGTCACACGAATACAGTTTGCTTAAAAATCGTCATATAATTATTTTTACGACTGAACAGTGGTCAAACAGTCACAAATCCTGCAACCGCCGCGAACGTAACTCATTTAAAAAGACACGGGGGAGGGGGGGGGGTGACTTTTACAGGCGTATCTTTCTTTAACTATTCATTTTAGATAAAGAATAGTATAGACAGAACTTTTCAGAATCGCTTGCTCTATAAAATAACATTGTAACTCTGAAGACCCCATAGTTATTAACGGAGAATCACCCCAAAAAGCGGAGTATTTGTAGCTGAGCAGCTGATCCGTGATCTCGGGCTGTACATAGATGTTATGTAATCATTTTTTAAACGCTGTTGTAAGTGAACAGAAGCCAAATAAAATAAAATAAAACTGCACTATTATTTTTAAACCACAACACAATCGAAACAATTACATGTTTAATACATGAGCTATAGCCCGACTAAATATTTTGACTTTTTTTTCAATTGCACGCTTTTGTATGATGTTTACAGTCTTTTAGAAAAACGTGCATTTTCAAAACTCAACATACAAGCATTGTCAGCGTATGTAGAGAGACAGAAAGTGTTATCTTTAAGGATTCCCGCGGAGCCTTAAAGTCTTATATATGTTTTTTTTTCCATTTTAAATACCTTGGAAGGTCTTAAATATGACAGATTTGCAGCTGAAGAGCATTTCTCTCTCCCTCCTCTGTTTTATATGTATGGTGACTGACTTGTGAATACTTTCTAGCTAAAGCATTTAACTGTAGTAATTTCTTAAAAGCCACTAGTTTGGTATTATATACTGCCCTTGGTAAACGTTACATAAAAGAAGTTTAGTAATGCTACTTTTATATTGCAGTATATGTCAGTGGTACAATGCAGTAGACTTATGAAGCTTTGTATAATAGTAGAGGAAAATTAGAAGTTGATGTTTTGGCCACATTTTGCACGTTTCATAACACGAACACCGGTGCACATAAACACTTCAAATTACACAGGGTTGTAAAACTCTCCGTGAAGTAATGCCCACAGTTGAATGAAGATGATTGATCGTACTGATTTCACGATAACTGCTTGGAAGCCGAAAAGTTGCTCGCAACTCTAGTTAGGCTTCCCAGCAATAGGCTGGGGAAGCCTATTGTTTTTGTTAGGATTATTATTATTTTTTTTTTTCTGCCAAAACATGCTCAAAAATACGGAAGCGTCCTAGTGCCAATGAAAAAAAAAATGAAAAAAAATCTCCTAGCTAGGAGAAAAAAAGTCCTATGTAGGACTTTTTATCTCCTAGCTATGAGAAAAAAAAGTCATAGCTAGGAGATAAAAGTCCTACGTAGGAGGGATGGTGTAAAAGCCGGAACGAGTCGGAACGGCCCGGAACGGTACTTTAATGAATTCAGTTGCTTTAAAAAACAGCATAGAAAGTTACACACACGTGAGGAGAATATTTTAACAATCAGAACCGATTAGTAACGCGCTGTCATTAACCCGTTCCGGGCCAGAACCCTCTTTTTATCACCAAAAACCTCCCGGAACACTGGGTTCCGAAGCTTCAAAGACGACGAAAATTATACACACAATACAACTAAGTGAGGACCTCATAACACTATTGAGAAAACCCACCGAACCGACCTTTATTTTCCCATTCCGTGCATAAACAGCTATATAGACAAAACCGCCCGGAACACGGGGTTCCGAAGCCGCACAGAGTATGAAAATGATACACACAATACAACTAAGTGAGGACCTCATAACACTATTGAGAAAACCCACCGAACCGACCTTTAACTGCCCATTCCGGGTAATAAAACAGTGAATTTATTTTGTTTGTATATGATCTTTTCTTTCTTTCTCTCTCTCTCTCTCTCTCTCTCTCTCGGATTGTGGAATTGTGGGAGGAGCCAGGTGGTGAGTGGAGCGCGGGAGTTGTGATTCAGGAGAGTCTAAACTTTTGCAATTATTTATTTATATATATTTATATTTTTGTGTTTTATGTAAAATTTGTTTGTTTGTTTATCTGTCTATCGTAATAGTTTTAGTATATTTGTGAGTCATTGTTGTTTGTTTAGCTGGTCGTAGATCAGCAGAAACGCCGATATGGCGTGTAGTTCGGGGGGAGGGGGGGTACTGACTCGCCGGCACTGCTGCCGATGTGTGCCTGATATCGGGGTGTCAGTGGAGGAATGCCTGGTAGCGGTAGGAGAGGTTGTGGGCTTTAATATAATAAAATCGGCATCGAGGATGTAAAGCTCTAGTCATCTTTTTAACTGATGTGGATTTGGTAAATAAGCTAGTGGAGGAGGGGTTTAGTGTGCAGGGGTCTTTTATTGAAGTTTCAACTTTAGTAACACCCGTAACCAAAGTAATACTGTCTAATGTCCCTCCCTTCTTAAAAAATGAGTTACTGGAAAGAGAGTTATCAAGATACGGAAAATTAATGTATCCCATTACAAGGGCGTAGGTTTGGTTTGAACATTGGTGGGGACACATTTTTTTAGGGGGGTGGAGTCGCTAGGGGGGTCAGGGGGGTCAGGGGGGTCCGGGGGCATGCCCCCCCGGTAAGAAATTTTTTAGAAGGCAGTTGTTAAACGGTCACTTCTGGTGGCTTGAAATGAATGCTCGACATGAATCGAGGACAATTTGATTGACTGGTATACACTCAAAACACTATGATAAAGTGGCCCTGGAAACATACTGGACACACTGGAAACACAGAACTCTTTTCAAGGAGGGGCTATAGTGAAGCCATGGATATTGCTTGTACCAGCTGCCTTGAAAACGCAGGACCTTATTTGACAATCTCTGTACTTCTATATACTTAGGGTCAGGTTGGTTTGGCTTGTTTTCAACAATGTCCATAAAATGGACATCTTCGCTGCTACACTGATCTTCACTGGAACCGTCACTGCCACTCTCACTGTCACTGCTACTGTCACTGCTGCTGTCTACATCCTTCCTAGCATGCAACCCTATTGCTCTGCCTGCCTCTCCTGTGTCTGTGCTGCTGCTCGCACCTGGTTGCATTGCTTCATTCACCTGATAAAATAATAAATTCATGCATGCCATATAAAGATAAAATATATGGCTATGCTAACTTTATTTGCTGAGTATTACTATACAGCATTAGACTACTATCATATCACAATGTGCCCCAAACAATGATATATCTAAAAACTCAGTCTAGCACTTTCACTGTTATAATCACTAAGCCATTACAGACCTCACCTGCGACCCTGTTGCTCCACCTGCCTCTGTACTGCTTTTACCAGGTTGCACTGCTTCATTCGCCTGATAAAATGATAAATTGATGCATGCTGTTTACAGAGAAAGTATGACTTTGCTAACTTCATTGGTAAATTATTTTTACATTTGCTATGAGAATCATTATCAATTGTGTTTATTACTTTAACGACATCTTCCTTCCTACTTACACTTTGACTTTTTGTAAAAAAACGTCCTTATGTCCATCTTTCTTTTTTTGGCTGCCATTCTGCTTTAGTCACCTAAAGCCAAATTGAAGTGATTAGCTAACGTTATTTGGTTAACGATATCAAAACATGCTCACGCACATGCACACGCACACACACACACATAATGATTTAGCTGTGAAACAAGCTAGCTTGCCACCAAGGACGTGGGGTTAGCAACTAGCAATGGGTCGCTAACGTAATAAACATACCTACCTATCCATTAGGTAGGTAGGTTTATTCACTCAAACTGTGTTGCTGACGACCTGACAATACCTTCAGCCCCGGCACCTGGCTTTCATTCAGTCAGTGGCTCACACTCATATCAGACTGACCGGCAAGCGGCAACTTCAGATGAGCGTCTTTCCAGAGTCCAGCCAGCGGTTCTCAACCTTTTTTTACTCACGCCCCACTGAAATTTATTTTTATATCTGCCCCCCCCCTTTTTTTAATTTGACTTAACATTTTTTTTATTATTACTGACTATATAGTGCGTCTATTTAGCCTCCTGGATAGTCACACTGTCCATTCAATCAAATACATATATACTGTTCGTGTTCGCTTTTTACACACACGATACAAAAAATATCAAGCAAGGAGTAAGTTAGTCACAAAGGGAGGAAGGAGGAGGATAGTAATAAAGTGACAACGCATTAACCAACAAACTAAATATCGAATGAAACTGATTATATTTATTCTTATTTTTTAAGTAAATGTGAAAATTGTGGCACAATATACAGTTTAAGAATGACTAGATTTTTTTAAATTTTATTTTAAACTCGGAAAATTACCTTTCACTCCCGAGTCCTTGTGCACTTTCGCGCCTCAATAAAAACAACACCAGACTGCTTGGTCCCTGACGTCAGCCGCGCACTGAGTCCGTGTTACAGTGATGCATTATGGAATTTGTAGTTGTATTGTCTGCTGATTGCACCCCAAAACCCCACCAAACACCCACAAATCCCAGGGTGCCATTCTTTTTAAAGCTACCGGTATCTCTTTCTCTCTTTAATAACTCGCTGCACTCAAAGGGTCGAAATCGGGAGTATCGTTTGGCACGTCAGTGTTATTATTACTAGTACGTTATTATTCAAACGTTCACTGCGCCCCCGGTTGAGAACCTAGGGCCTAAGCCAATCAAATTAGCGGGTTTTTTTTTTTGGAGACTGGAGGAGCAACGAGGGGATCTAGAGTTAACCCTTTGTGGAGCCGAGCGGATAAAACGACTTGACAAAAGACGTTTCAGATTTTAAATTATTGGTAGGGACAATTCAAGTGTCCCTTGACATTGGTAGGGACATGTCCCTACCGTCCCTAGCTAAATCTACGCCGGTGTCCCATTAAAACGATTCCTCTGGGATGTAAAAATCCCAGTGTAAAACATGTTTTGTCTTTTAGAAGACAGGCGTTCATTTTACAGCATGATCCTAATTTAACTATTGAAGTAGCGTGGAATTTTAATGTCGAGGGGACGAATTGTGTTGTTTTTGCCAGTTCCGATATAATGAGGTGTTTTAAATGTGGAGCTCAGGGACATCAAAGAAAGCAGTGTCCCAGAAACAGGGATCGGGCTGAAACAGAGCAGGATAAGGGAGCTCCTGGCGGGGAGGAGGTCGGGGGCGATCGGGGAGAGCGGGAGGATGAGCAGCCCCCGGAGCCAGCAGAGCCCGGGTCAGTGGAGCCAGCAGAGCCCGGGTTAGCAGAATCAGCAGAGCCCGGGACAGCAAAGCCTGGGTCAGCAGAACCAGCAGAGCCCGGGACAGCAGAGCCCGGGTCAGCAGAACCAGCAGAGCCCGGGTCAGCAGAACCAGCGGAGCCCGGGTCAGCGGAGCCCGAGTCAGCGGTACCTGAAGCAGAGTCAATACAACTCAAAAGACACAGCCAAGCGAAAACAGCTTCGGGGCAAGAGGCTGGGCAAACTGATGAAGTGGTGGCGAAAAAAAAAGAAAAAGAAAAACAAGCACTCTGAGGAAGGAGAGCCAAGGCGGGACTCTGGGTCAGTATCTGTGAGCAGCGGAGAGAAGACTCAGTCTCCCGGCGTGTAAGTTGCGGAGAGCGGAGGCGATCCACAACCGATGCCTGAGGAGGAACTGACGTCTTCCCCGGAGGCTGTGCCACCTTTCCCAGAAGAAGGAGGCAGAAGCACAGATCTTCCCCAGTCTGGCTACAAGACAGGGGGCACTGAAGCTGAAGCTGTGGAAAGAGGTGAGGCCGCTGAAGAGGACGGGGCAGATGGCGAACAAGATGAGGGCATGTACGAGTCGGATGATGGGGGGCTCTCTGATTCCTCGTTAATCTCGGACGTCCCTGACAGCCAACCCGTCAGGAGAAAACTCTATACACTGCAACACATTAACAACTTTCTCGACAGTACCAAAGGTAAGAGGGGAGTGGACATTAAAAGTTTTTTTCCTGATTTAAAATTGTTTTTACATTCTGCGCATGTAGTCTCCAGGAAGTCAACGCTTGAGGAGCTAGATCAGCAGAAGAGGTACCGTTTAAAAAAAAAGTAGTACAGACTGTAAAGAAAATGATGGTACGATCAAAAACTTTATTTTAAAATGGATTTTTTTTAAAAAAGGACATTTTTATTTTTATTTATTAGTGTTTGTTTTAACTTGATGGTCTTAAATATTTTATCCACCATGGAAAAGTGTACTTTTATTTCTTTTAACGTTAATGGTTGTAGACAGTCTTTTAAAAGAGCACAGTTATTTGAATTTTTAAAGCAGAAAAGGGCTGGGGTTGTGATGGTGCAGGAGACGCATATTGAACAGGAGAGTGAGGCGGTCTGGCTGTCAGAGTGGGGCGGTCAGGGTGTGTTCAGTCACGGCTCCAGCACCAGTGCGGGAGTAGCGGTGCTTTTTAAATCAGACCTGCCTGTCAGTGTACAGCACGTAGAAGAGATTGAGAAGGGGCGGCTTTTAAAAGTACAGACACAAATAGCTGGTTTTAACTTTACTTTTATAAATATTTATGCACCAAATACGGGAAGAGACAGAATTTTATTGTTTAACAAGTTGAAACAAACCATTTTAAAATGCAGTAATAATGACGTATTAGTGGTTGCGGGTGATTTTAACTGCATTATAGATTTTACTAAAGATAGAAATACTGAAGAGCCACATCCTCAATCCTCCAGAGAGCTGACTGCAGTTCTACAGTCCAGTGACCTGGTTGACGTATGGAGGTGTCTGCACCCTCAAGCCCGACAGTACACCTGGTCCCAGTCCCGTAACAACTACACATCTAGAGCACGACTGGATCAGTTTTATTCATTCCGTTGTCACCTCAATTTTTTTGTAGGGGCAAGCATTATTCCCAACAGTCTATCGGACCACCACTGCCTGTTAGTCAGTGTACTTATTCCAACCAAAGGACACAAATCTTCTTATTGGCATTTCAACATTCAATTATTAAAAGACTGTAAATTTGGAAATATTTTTAAAGAGTTTTGGAAAGTTTGGCAAAATCAAAAAAACAATTATCAAGATTTAAAGCAGTGGTGGGACATTGGGAAAAAACAAATTCGAATTTTTTGTCAGCAGTACACCCTGGAGGCTACCAGGTCACTGGACAAAGCAGTCAGGGAGTTAGAGAGAGACATTCTAAACATGAGCAAACCTTTCAAAAAATAAAAGAAAAAAGACATGTGCTGGGCAGCTTGCTGGAGGAGAAGGTGAAGGGGGCGTTGGTGCGTTCTCGCTTCGTGGCGCTGAGGGACATGGATGCACCCACTTCCTTCTTCTTTGGCCTGGAGAAGAAGAAAGCATGCAGCCAGCAGCTGAGGTGTGTGCGGACGCCCTGCGGCAGAGAACTACACAGCAGAGAGGAGATCAGTGAGGCGGCTGTGCAGTTCTACAAGCAGCTGTTCACAAAAGAACAGTGTGATCAAGATGACACAGAGACCCTGCTCCAGGATCTACCCAGCCTGAGCAAAGAGGAGCAGGGTGGACTGGATAAAGAGCTGACCTTTGAGGAACTGACCATTGCGATGACACAGCTCTCCAGTGGGAAGGCGCCTGGGATAGATGGCCTCCCCGCTGAGTTTTTCAAACATTTCTGGACAGTGATCGGGGAGGACTTATTCCAGGTGCTGAAGGAAAGACTGGAGAGAAAAGAACTGCCTCTCAGCTGCCGCAGGGCAGTGATCACACTGCTGCCTAAGAAAGGAGACCTCTGCCTTTTAAAGAACTGGAGACCTGTTTCGCTGTTATGTGCCGATTCGAAAATAATTTCCAAGTGTATCGCAAATAGGGTTAAGAAATGTATAGGTACTGTAATACATAGGGATCAAACATATTGTATCCCAGGAAGATCTATTTTGATAACCTGTTTTTAATTCGAGATTTTTTAACCCTGAGTGAAACATGTCATTTTAATGTGGGATTGGTCTCCCTTGATCAAGAGAAGGCTTTTGATAGGGTCGACCACACCTACCTTGTGAAAGTCTTGAGAGCCTTCGGTTTGGCCCTGTTTTATTTCTTACATAGAGCTTTTATACTCAAATGTTTTTAGTGTTTTAAAGATTAATAACGGGTTGAGCAAACCTTTCTCGGTGAGTAGGGGCATTAGACAGGGCTGCGCTCTGTCTGGCATGCTGTATTCATTGTCTATAGAGCCACTGTTGCGTCTTCTGAGGGGCAGGTTGTCTGGCTGGGCGGTGCCTGCCTCACCCGTCCCTGTCTCTGTGAAAGTATCGGCCACGCTGATGATGTGAACGTGTTTGTGTGCAGTGATGGGGACGTCCAGGTCCTGGAGGAGAGCTTGGCAGTGTTTCAGAGAGCATCTTCAGCACGGATAAACTGGGCAAAATGCAACACCTTCCTGTCAGGCAGCTGGCAGGAGGGGTGTCCCCCCATGCTGCCTCAGGCCCTGCAGTGGGATCGGACTGGGATTAAGGTGCTGGGGGTGTTCTTTGGGACAGAGCTTTTCATGCAGAGGAATTGGGAGGGCCTGGTGGATAAGGTGAGGGGGCGGCTGCTCAGCTGGCAGGGGCTGCTGGCTCAGCTGTCATTCAAGGGGAGGGTCCTGGTCATCAATAATTTGGTGGCCTCTATGTTATGGCACAAGCTGGTGTGCCTGGACCCTCCACGGGGAATGGTAGAGGAAATTCAGAGAGTACTGCTGGATTTCTTCTGGAGCGGGAGACATTGGTTGAGGCCGGCAGTCCTGTACCTCCCCACTGATGAAGGGGGGCAAGGCCTGGTCAGCATTGCCAGCAGGGTGGCAGCTTTCAGACTGCAGGCAGTGAAGAGGCTCCTGTACGCCGAGGAAGGGGCTCACTGGAGAGAGATAGCCTTTTATTTTCTGAGACGGGTAGGAGGAATTGGGTTAGATTGCAACTTGTTTTTAATTGATTTCTCCAGGCTAGACAAGACAGGTCTCCCCTCTTTTATGTGAATGTTTTTTTTAGTGTGGCAGACAGTAAGCGTGGAGAGGGGAGGAGGGGTCGGTGACAGGCCAGTCTCTACTGGAGGAACCCTCTTTTTAATCCCCTTTTTCCCATTCAGTTTTTTCAGTCGGGGGCACTGTGTGCCAGTTTTGTCAGGGCTGGTGTAACCCGACTGGCTCACCTGATCGTGTCAGGGCCCCCCTGTTGGATCTCAGCAGCTCAGCTGGCTAGGCGGCTGGGCTGGCACTCGGAGAGGCTGGCTGAGAAGATGATTCATGAGTTGAAGAACTCTCTTTCACCAAAGCTCAAGGAGGCTTTGGGGGAGGGAATAGCTGGGGGGCCTGATCAGGGAGGGGACCCCTTTTTTCCCACAGTTTTTTTATCACCAGGTTTAGGTGAGGAAGAGGGTGGGGAAGGAGAGAATAAGGAAAATGGAGGAGTTAAAAATATAGCACTCCAAGAAGCAGAGGGGAAAAAACTATACAAGCTGCATGTTAAAACAGTCCAGTCCAGCCACCTAAAAGGGACTGTGGACACAAAATGGAGAAACCATTTGCAGGTAGCAGAAGAGAGACAGCCAGTATGGAGGGTGCTGTTCAAACTGCCTTTAAGCAAGAGAGCAGGGGACCTGCAGTGGAGGATCCTGCACTGTGCTGTGCCACAGATTGGACCCCAGCATCAGTGCTGAGTGCTGCTTCTGTGGGGAGGAGGAGACCGTGTTCCACATTCACTGACTGTGTCAGGCTGGGGTCGCTCTTTCACCTCTTGCAGGGGCTCCTGCAGATTCTTGGGGTAATTTTCAGCAAAGATACTTTTATTTTTGGGTTCCCCTATAGTTTTAAAAATAGGGATAGGTGTGTTTTAATTAATTTTATTTTAGGGCAGGCAAAATTGGCCATTTTAAAATCTAGGAAAAATAAGATTTTAGAGGCAGGGCTAGCAGATGCTGCCAGATTATTTCGTATTTTAGTTGTCAACCGGGTAATGGTGGATTTTAACTATTTTAAAATGGTCAGTAACCTGGAGGGCTTTCAGGAGAGGTGGTGTGTGGGAGACGCCTTGTGCTCATTGAGTGAGGAGGGAGAGCTGCTGTTTAACTTCTAGTTTTAATTTATTTTTGTTTTATTGTTTTTACAGTGTTTTTATCACTTTACTATTAATCTGTTTTTACAGGAAAACACTGTTTAGTTTTTTTTTTTTTAATATTGGCTTTATTTATATTTTATGATCCTTTTATTTGGTTAAAATCTGTTTTTAAAAGGAGAACATGATGTTGTTTTTTAGGATTTTATGCTGATGCGCTGGGGAGGTTTCGGCTGTTCCCAGGAGCCAGCAAGTATCTTAATCTTGTTTTACCTTATTGTTATTGAATGGATTTTAATTGGAATGGTTTAATAAAGGATCTTAAAAGTCTCTCTCTCTCTCTCTCTCTCTCTCTCTCTCTCTCTCTCTCTCTCTCTCTCTCTCTCTCTCTCTCTCTCTCTCTCTCTGATTAATCTGATTAAGTTAAAGATTTGAGGTTGTTAGCACCAGGTTCTTTCATTTGGGCCAGAGGATAAGGTCTTGACCAAGTACAACACAAACACACAATAAAAATGCCAGGGATGTAAAATAGTCAAATTTATTTAAAACACAATTTCGTTTCAATTCTCATATTGCACAAACTAGTGCTATCTGTTAGTTACAGCGTTTCAGCCAAATACTTCAATTCGATACATTGTTTCAAGGGTTCAGTCGTGCTTTCTCAGGCATTACAATGTTACATAGTTTAATATAGCAGCAACTCATTTAGAGCAAGAATACATTGTTTCATTTCTCTCTCGTATTCAGACAGTAGGTTCCCAAATTAAACACAAACATGTTAGTTTGTTTATTCTGTTTATTTATTTATTTATTTATTTATTTATGCATATGACACACAATGTAAAAACGAATTAATTTTTTTTTAAGAAAATGGAGAATGCATCAAGGTTTCTGTATTTGAAGTCACCCTGCATAATATTAAAATCTAAACTGTTTTGCTTTGTTTGCTCGTTTTTCCTTACATGTTGTAAACTACCTAATTGTAAGATAGTGTGTTTGCTTGCCTTTGCACTGAATTGCATTGTATCCATTTTGTATCAAATATAGCCTATGTACATATATGAATATGTTAAATACATTTAAATACTTTTTTATCATTGTAAGTAAGAAGAACAAAAAAATTGTGCAAAAAATAAATGTTGTTTTACTGTTGCAGCTATATATACGTGTTATTTTTATTTTTTAATCACATATAACTGTTACAGTTAGGGGCTACCAGCAAAACAAACAATTAGAGAGAGAGAGAGAGAGAGAGAGAGAGAGAGAGAGAGAGAGAAGATCATATACAAACAAAATAAATACACAGTTTTATTACCCGGAATGGGCAGTTAAAGGTCGGTTCGGTAGGTTTTCTCAATAGTGTTATGAGGTCCTCACTTAGTTGTATTGTGTGTATCATTTTCATAATCTGTGCGGCTTCGGAACCCCGTGTTCCGGGCGGTTTTGTCTATACAGCTGTTTATGCACGGAATGGGAAAATAAAGGTCGGTTCGGTGGGTTTTCTCAATAGTGTTATGAGGTCCTCACTTAGTTGTATTGTGTGTATAATTTTAGTCGTCTTTGAAGCTTGAACCCAGTGTTCTGGGAGGTTTTTGGTGATAAAAAAGAGGGTTCTGGCCCGAACAGGTTAATGACAGCGTTACTAATCGGTTCTGATTGTTAAAATATTCTCCTCACGTGTGTGTAACTTTCTATGCTGTTTTTTAAAGCAACTGAATTCATTAAAGTGTACCGCCCGGGCCGTTCCGCCTCGTTCGCTTTTACCCATCCCTCCCACGTAGGACTTTTATCTCCTAGCTATGACTTTTTTTCTCATAGCTAGGAAATAAAAGTCCCACGAGGGACTTTTTTTTCTCCTAGCTAGGAGATTTTTTTTCATTTTTTTTTTCATTTTTTTTTTTCATTTTTTTTTTTCATTGGCACTAGGACGCTTCCGTACAAAAACTCACGAAATTTGGTACACTGGTAGATGCCTATGGATGACAGTCGGTGATATTCAGCAAATTTGCACAAGTCACATGGTTCTGAAAATCGCTATACATGTTGAGGGATAGTCCATGATTAACTGTTGTTAATATGAAGCTGATTGGTTTTGTGGTTTGGCAACCACATTGATTAATGACATAAAATTACCATAAAAATATAAAATCATCAAAATTCAAACATCTTCTCTGAAACCGCTTATCCGATTGAAACAAAAATTGGAATAAAACATCTCAGTATGGTCATCTGTTACGCTTGTTCAAGGGAAGTTGCTACTGTGAAAATCATGGCGTCCACGCTGCATGACATCATCAACATACGCAACTGACTATAAAACTGCCTATAACTTCTTATCGGCTGTACCAAAAAGCACGGAATTTGGCATGGATGTAGAGGGATATGGGATGTTGTGTCGTGGTCAGTATGGCGGCCTTTGGTCACATGGTGTGGCAGCCATCTTGAATTTAATGAAAAGTTTGGACAATATTCAAAAGTCTTCTTCTCATGAACCGTAAATAGTACAGCTGTGAAAAATTTTGTACATAGTGCGCTCATGTCCACGATTGATTCTACTAAAGGAAAAATGGATCGGTCACATGTTGTGGCAGCTATGTTGGATTTTAAACAAACGCTTAAATAACAACTCCTCATGAGCCCTTTGGACGATTGATGTGAATCTTGGTTATACGTTATCTTTGTACTGTCCTCTAAAAAAATTAATCAGGAAAGGTTCCTACATCAACAAACATGACCGCCATGAGCCAATCAATATGGGTGACATGCCAGTTTCACCAATTTTTTACCCTGAAATGACACATTCCCACCACTAGGGGCAGCTGTTAACATGGAAACGTGAGTACAGTCATCTCCGTGAAGCTAGCAACAATTTCACTTCCGGCGTAACTTCCGGTGTATGCTACTTCCGCATCTCGATGTCGGAACCGGCTGTTTTTTTTTCCCAAAATAAAAGTCTCTCTATCCTGTCACTCTCATATAACGGTTGAAAGAGACAGTAAAAGTTGCAGCAAGAAGATACATTAATACATTGCTCGCCATTCATTATTAATTTAATTATTAATATTTTTTTAAGAATATTATTAATGACCAAGGTCTCCTGTATTATTAATATATATATATATATATATATATATATATATATATATATATATATATATATATATATATATATTGTTTTGCATATACTGTATAAATTACTGTAAACTATAAATGCAAAAACAAGACGATAAATGATCATTTATTAGGCTTAATATATTTAACAGAGACCAAGACTTTCACTTCAACACCATGTAATTTATTATTTATTAATTGATTTTGCTCTGTAGGAATGAGATAGGCTACTTCTGAAATAACAATAATTTGGGAATCACTGCCTTAAACAATGTAATAATAATCTTTAGTTGTATAGTGCAATCAATGTGTAATACAGCTCAAATTGCTTTACAAGCAGAATTCAGCAGAGTAAAATACAGAAACAAAAAGTACAATTATTAAAAAGCAGCCCAAAGCACTTGGTAAGCAGAATACAGAATAAAATACAGAAATAGAAAAAAGTACTATTAATAATATATATATATATATATATATATATATATATATATATATATATATATATATATATATATATATATAAATAAACTTTTAAACAAGATTTAAAAATAACAAAGTGGGTCCTTTGTTATTAAAAAGTGCATTCACTTAAATAATCTCATTAAAAAAAAAATAATGTAGTAACTTATTGTATTGTAAGCAATCGATTCTGCATTATATGGCAGTGGTTCACGCCACAGACCAAGAAAGGGGTCCACATCACTCACTGGGTACCAGCACAAAACCATTTTTGCTGGTGATGCTGGAGCAAATAAAAAGGTCATTTTCTTTTTAGTATTGATGTTTTTTTAAACCATCTCATTCAAGTTTGTACCTTTAATGACTGCTGGTGTATACCCCCATACTAATGGAAATAAGTTGTGTCTTATAGGATTCTGTTAACACATACTAAGGTATGTTGTGAATGAGTACAAACATACAGTATAGCTGTTCAAATGAAAACACGAAAATAATCTATGTGACTTACATACCTTCAGAAATGCATTGCTAATAATGTATTTTCTATGTGTATATATCTCTTTTTAGTTTGTGATGGTACTTGGCAACTGGAGGGTTGTGTATTTCAGCCATTCCTGAAAACATTAAGGATTGTAACTCAGTAAAAGGGGGGTAAATGTAATGAATAGACTCATAGTGAATAGAAAATGAGGTTGGTTGTGCCAGATTTACGTCACTGCTATTGTTGCTGGGGTTTTAGTAGTGCCGGGGCGCTGAAAATATGACATTGTAGCTGGGTAGGTTGTCTATTTCAGTCAGTCCTGAAAATTTAAATGTGTTTGTTTTTTTATTGCTTTGTTTAACATCATGAATGGCATTTGCAATTACTGTATAATCTAATGGATTTGCTTTTTTTCCTTTATATTTTTTGTGTTTGGTTGGGGTTGGACTTCCTCCCTTAAGTTTAGTAATATTCAGTGTAATATTTAGTGTATTCATCACACCTGCAGTCCTACCTCTCTCCTTCACCACACCTGTAGTCTTACCTCCCTCCTTCACCTGAGCTGTAGTCCTACCTACCTCCTTCTCCATCAGCTCACCTGTAATCAGCCCTGCTTCCTTATTAGACACCTTTTTTCTAAGACCTTTCACCCTTACTTCACTTTTTTTTTATATACAATCCACATTAATGTAATGTAATGCAGCTACACATTGAGGAAATGTAATTCAGATAATAGCACCGAACTGACAATCACTCAGATTGTTTTGCATTTTTTATTGTCTAATGCCAAAGAACATAAAATTAAAACAACACAAATGAAGTTTTAATACTTACAGACATCATCTCCAGGAATAGCTCCTCCGCTGCCTTCTCGGTGGTACCGTGCTTCACCTCTGCTCACTGGAAAGGATCAGCGCTGCTGATTACTGGTGCTGACCCTCTCTCACAACCACACGGAGTGAGGCCAAGTTTACTACTCTGCAAACCTGCTGATTACTGGTGCTGACCCTCTCACAACCACACGTGGAGTGAGGCCAAGTTTACTACTCTGCAAACCTGCTGATTACTGGTGCTGACCCTCTCACAACCACACGTGGTGTGAGGCCAGATTTACTGCTCTGCAAACCTGCTGATTACTGGTGCTGACCCTCTCACAACCACACGTGGTGTGAGGCCAGGTTTACTGCTCTGCAAACCTGCTGATTACTGGTGCTGACCCTCTCACAACCACAAGTGGAGTGAGGCCAGGTTTACTGCTCTGCAAACCTGCTGATTACTGGTGCTGACCCTCTCACAACCACACGACTTATTCCAGGTGCTGAAGGAAAGACTGGAGAGAAAAGAACTGCCTCTCAGCTGCCGCAGGGCAGTGATCACACTGCTGCCTAAGAAAGGAGACCTCTGCCTTTTAAAGAACTGGAGACCTGTTTCGCTGTTATGTGCCGATTCGAAAATAATTTCCAAGTGTATCGCAAATAGGGTTAAGAAATGTATAGGTACTGTAATACATAGGGATCAAACATATTGTATCCCAGGAAGATCTATTTTTTGATAACCTGTTTTTTAATTCGAGATTTTTTTAACCCTGAGTGAAACATGTCATTTTAATGTGGGATTGGTCTCCCTTGATCAAGAGAAGGCTTTTGATAGGGTCGACCACACCTACCTTGTGAAAGTCTTGAGAGCCTTCGGGTTTGGCCCTGTTTTTATTTCTTACATAGAGCTTTTATACTCAAATGTTTTTAGTGTTTTAAAGATTAATAACGGGTTGAGCAAACCTTTCTCGGTGAGCAGGGGCATTAGACAGGGCTGCGCTCTGTCTGGCATGCTGTATTCATTGTCTATAGAGCCACTGTTGCGTCTTCTGAGGGGCAGGTTGTCTGGCTGGGCGGTGCCTGCCTCACCCGTCCCTGTCTCTGTGAAAGTATCGGCTTACGCTGATGATGTGAATGTGTTTGTGTGCAGTGATGGGGACGTCCAGGTCCTGGAGGAGAGCTTGGCAGTGTTTCAGAGAGCATCTTCAGCACGGATAAACTGGGCAAAATGCAACACCTTCCTGTCAGGCAGCTGGCAGGAGGGGTGTCCCCCCATGCTGCCTCAGGCCCTGCAGTGGGATCGGACTGGGATTAAGGTGCTGGGGGTGTTCTTTGGGACAGAGCTTTTCATGCAGAGGAATTGGGAGGGCCTGGTGGATAAGGTGAGGGGGCGGCTGCTCAGCTGGCAGGGGCTGCTGGCTCAGCTGTCATTCAAGGGAGGTCCTGGTCATCAATAATTTGGTGGCCTCTATGTTATGGCACAAGCTGGTGTGCCTGGACCCTCCACGGGGGGGTGTAGAGGAAATTCAGAGAGTACTGCTGGATTTCTTCTGGGCGGGAGACATTGGTTGAGGCCGGCAGTCCTGTTCCTCCCCCACTAAGGAGGGGGGGCAAGGCCTGGTCAGCATTGCCAGCAGGGTGGCAGCTTTCAGACTGCAGGCAGTGAAGAGGCTCCTGTACGCCGAGGAAGGGGCTCACTGGAGAGAGATAGCCTTTTATTTTCTGAGACGGGTAGGAGGAATTGGGTTAGATTGCAACTTGTTTTTAATTGATTTCTCCAGGCTAGACAAGACAGGTCTCCCCTCTTTTTATGTGAATGTTTTTAAAGTGTGGCAGACAGTAAGCGTGGAGAGGGAGGAGGGGTCGGTGACAGGCCAGTCTCTACTGGAGGAACCCCTCTTTTTTAATCCCCTTTTTCCCATTCAGTTTTTTCAGTCGGGGGCACTGTGTGCCAGTTTTGTCAGGGCTGGTGTAACCCGACTGGCTCACCTGATCGTGTCAGGGCCCCCCTGTTGGATCTCAGCAGCTCAGCTGGCTAGGCGGCTGGGCTGGCACTCGGAGAGGCTGGCTGAGAAGATGATTCATGAGTTGAAGAACTCTCTTTCACCAAAGCTCAAGGAGGCTTTGGGGGAGGGAATAGCTGGGGGGCCTGATCAGGGAGGGGACCCCTTTTTTCCCACAGTTTTTTTATCACCAGGTTTAGGTGAGGAAGAGGGTGGGGAAGGAGAGAGAATAAGGAAAATGGAGGGAGTTAAAAATATAGCACTCCAAGAAGCAGAGGGGAAAAAACTATACAAGCTGCATGTTAAAACAGTCCAGTCCAGCCACCTAAAAGGGACTGTGGACACAAAATGGAGAAACCATTTGCAGGTAGCAGAAGAGAGACAGCCAGTATGGAGGGTGCTGTTCAAACTGCCTTTAAGCAAGAGAGCAGGGGACCTGCAGTGGAGGATCCTGCACTGTGCTGTGCCACAGATTGGACCCCAGCATCAGTGCTGAGTGCTGCTTCTGTGGGGAGGAGGAGACCGTGTTCCACACATTCACTGACTGTGTCAGGCTGGGGTCGCTCTTTCACCTCTTGCAGGGGCTCCTGCAGATTCTTGGGGTAATTTTCAGCAAAGATACTTTTATTTTTGGGTTCCCCTATAGTTTTAAAAATAGGGATAGGTGTGTTTTAATTAATTTTATTTTAGGGCAGGCAAAATTGGCCATTTTAAAATCTAGGAAAAATAAGATTTTAGAGGCAGGGCTAGCAGATGCTGCCAGATTATTTCGTATTTTAGTTGTCAACCGGGTAATGGTGGATTTTAACTATTTTAAAATGGTCAGTAACCTGGAGGGCTTTCAGGAGAGGTGGTGTGTGGGAGGCATGCCTTGTGCTCATTGAGTGAGGAGGAGAGCTGCTGTTTAACTTCTAGTTTTAATTTATTTTTGTTTTATTGTTTTTTACAGTGTTTTTTATCACTTTACTATTAATCTGTTTTTACAGGAAAACACTGTTTAGTTTTTTTTTTTTTTATTGGCTTTATTTATATTTTATGATCCTTTTATTTGGTTAAAATCTGTTTTTAAAAGGAGAACATGATGTTGTTTTTTTAGGATTTTTATGCTGATGCGCTGGGGAGGTTTCGGCTGTTCCCAGGAGCCAGCAAGTATCTTAATCTTGTTTTACCTTATTATTGTTATTGAATGGATTTTAATTGGAATGGTTTAATAAAGGATCTTAAAAGTCTCTCTCTCTCTCTCTCTCTCTCTCTCTCTCTCTCTCTCTCTCTCTCTCTCTCTCTCTCTCTCTCTCTCTCTCTCTCTCTCTCTCTCTCTCTCTCTCTCTCTCTCTCTCTCTCTCTCTCTCTGATTAATCTGATTAAGTTAAAGATTTGAGGTTGTTAGCACCAGGTTCTTTCATTTGGGCCAGAGGATAAGGTCTTGACCAAGTACAACACAAACACACAATAAAAAAATGCCAGGGATGTAAAATAGTCAAATTTATTTAAAACACAATTTCTTTCAATTCTCATATTGCACAAACTAGTGCTATCTGTTAGTTACAGCGTTTCAGCCAAATACTTCAATTGATACATTGTTTCAAGGGGTTCAGTCGTGCTTTCTCAGGCATTACAATGTTACATAGTTTAATATAGCAGCAACTCATTTAGAGCAAGAATACATTGTTTCATTTCTCTCTCAGATTCAGACAGTAGGTTCCCAAATTAAACACAAACATGTTAGTTTGTTTATTCTGTTTATTTATTTATTTATTTATTTATTTATGCATATGACACACAATGTAAAACGAATTAATTTTTTTTTTTTAAGAAAATGGAGAATGCATCAAGGTTTCTGTATTTGAAGTCACCCTGCATAATATTAAAATCTAAACTGTTTTGCTTTGTTTGCTCGTTTTTCCTTACATGTTGTAAACTACCTAATTGTAAGATAGTGTGTTTGCTTGCCTTTGCACTGAATTGCATTGTATCCATTTTGTATCAAATATAGCCTATGTACATATATGAATATGTTAAATACATTTAAATACTTTTTTATCATTGTAAGTAAGAAGAACAAAAAAATTGTGCAAAAAATAAATGTTGTTTTACTGTTGCAGCTATATATACGTGTTATTTTTATTTTTTAATCACATATAACTGTTACAGTTAGGGGCTACCAGCAATTCTAAACAATTAGAGAGAGAGAGAGAGAGAGAGAGAGAGAGAGAGAGAGAGAGAGAAGATCATATACAAACAAAATAAATACACAGTTTTATTACCCGGAATGGGCAGTTAAAGGTCGGTTCGGTAGGTTTTCTCAATAGTGTTATGAGGTCCTCACTTAGTTGTATTGTGTGTATCATTTTCATAATCTGTGCGGCTTCGGAACCCCGTGTTCCGGGCGGTTTTGTCTATACAGCTGTTTATGCACGGAATGGGAAAATAAAGGTCGGTTCAGTGGGTTTTCTCAATAGTGTTATGAGGTCCTCACTTAGTTGTATTGTGTGTATAATTTTAGTCGTCTTTGAAGCTTCGGAACCCAGTGTTCTGGGAGGTTTTTGGTGATAAAAAGAGGGTTCTGGCCCGGAACAGGTTAATGACAGCGCGTTACTAATCGGTTCTGATTGTTAAAATATTCTCCTCACGTGTGTGTAACTTTCTATGCTGTTTTTTAAAGCAACTGAATTCATTAAAGTACCGTTCCGGGCCGTTCCGGCTCGTTCCGGCTTTTACTCCATCCCTCCTACGTAGGACTTTTATCTCCTAGCTATGACTTTTTTTTCTCATAGCTAGGAAATAAAAAGTCCTACGTAGGACTTTTTTCTCCTAGCTAGGAGATTTTTTTTTCATTTTTTTTTTTCATTTTTTTTTTCATTTTTTTTTTTTCATTGGCACTAGGACGCCTTCACAAAAAACTCACAAATTTGGTACACTGGTAGATGCCTATGGATGACAGTCGGTGATATTCAGCAAATTTGCACAAGTCACATGGTTCTGAAAATCGCTATACATGTTGAGGGATAGTCCATGATTAACTGTTGTTAATATGAAGCTGATTGGTTTTGTGGTTTGGCAACCACATTGATTAATGACATAAAATTACCATAAAAATATAAAATCATCAAAATTCAAACATCTTCTCTGAAACCGCTTATCCGATTGAAACAAAAATTGGAATAAAACATCTCAGTATGGTCATCTGTTACGCTTGTTCAAGGAAGTTGCTACTGAAAATCATGGCGTCCACGCTGCATGACATCATCAACATACGAAACTGACTATAAAACTGCCTATAACTTCTTATCGGCTGTACCAAAAAAGCACGGAATTTGGCATGGATGTAGAGGGATATGGGATGTTGTGTCGTGGTCAGTATGGCGGCCTTTGGTCACATGGTGTGGCAGCCATCTTGAATTTAATGAAAAGTTTGGACAATATTCAAAAGTCTTCTTCTCATGAACCATAAATAGTACAGCTGTGAAAAATTTTGTACATAGTGCGCTCATGTCCACGATTGATTCTACTAAAGGAAAAATGGATCGGTCACATGTTGTGGCAGCTATGTTGGATTTTGCGTAAAACGCTTAAATAACAACTCCTCATGAGCCCTTTGGACGATTGATGTGAATCTTGGTTATACGTTATCTTTGTACTGTCCTCTAAAAAAATTAATCAGGAAAGGTTCCTACATCAACAAACATGACCGCCATGAGCCAATCAATATGGGTGACATGCCAGTTTCACCAATTTTTTACCCTGAAATGACACATTCCCACCACTAGGGGCAGCTGTTAACATGGAAACGTGAGTACAGTCATCTCCGTGAAGCTAGCAACAATTTCACTTCCGGCGTAACTTCCGGTGTATGCTACTTCCGCATCTCGATGTCGGAACCGGCTGTTTTTTTTCCCAAAATAAAAGTCTCTCTATCCTGTCACTCTCATATAACGGTTGAAAGAGACAGTAAAAGTTGCAGCAAGAAGATACATTAATACATTGCTCGCCATTCATTATTAATTTAATTATTAATATTTTTTTTAAGAATATTATTAATGACCAAGGTCTCCTGTATTATTATATATATATATATATATATATATATATATATATATATATATATATATATATATATATATATTTTTTTTTGCATATACTGTATAAATTACTGTAAACTATAAATGCAAAAACAAGACGATAAATGATCATTTATTAGGCTTAATATATATTAACAGAGACCAAGACTTTCACTTCAACACCATGTAATTTATTATTTATTAATTGATTTTGCTCTGTAGGAATGAGATAGGCTACTTCTGAAATAACAATAATTTGGGAATCACTGCCTTAAACAATGTAATAATAATCTTTAGTTGTATAGTGCAATCAATGTGTAATACAGCTCAAATTGCTTTACAAGCAGAATTCAGCAGAGTAAAATACAGAAACAAAAAGTACAATTATTAAAAGCAGCCCAAAGCACTTGGTAAGCAGAATACAGAATAAAATACAGAAATAGAAAAAAGTACTATTAATAATATATATATATATATATATATATATATATATATATATATATATATATATATATATATATATATATATATATATATAAACTTTTAAACAAGATTTAAAAATAACAAAGTGGGTCCTTTGTTATTAAAAGTGCATTCACTTAAATAATCTCATTAAAAAGAAAATAATGTAGTAACTTATTGTATTGTAAGCAATCGATTCTGCATTATATGGCAGTGGTTCACGCCACAGACCAAGAAAGGGGTCCACATCACTCACTGGGTACCAGCACAAAACCATTTTTGCTGGTGATGCTGGAGCAAATAAAAAGGTCATTTTCTTTTTAGTATTGATGTTTTTTTAAACCATCTCATTCAAGTTTGTACCTTTAATGACTGCTGGTGTATACCCCCATACTAATGGAAATAAGTTGTGTCTTATAGGATTCTGTTAACACATACTAAGGTATGTTGTGAATGAGTACAAACATACAGTATAGCTGTTCAAATGAAAACACGAAAATAATCTATGTGACTTACATACCTTCAGAAATGCATTGCTAATAATGTATTTTCTATGTGTATATATCTCTTTTTTAGTTTGTGATGGTACTTGGCAACTGGAGGGTTGTGTATTTCAGCCATTCCTGAAAACATTAAGGATTGTAACTCAGTAAAAGGGGGGTAAATGTAATGAATAGACTCATAGTGAATAGAAAATGAGGTTGGTTGTGCCAGATTTACGTCACTGCTATTGTTGCTGGGGTTTTAGTAGTGCCGGGCGCTGAAAATATGACATTGTAGCTGGGTAGGTTGTCTATTTCAGTCAGTCCTGAAAATTTAAATGTGTTTGTTTTTTTTATTGCTTTGTTTAACATCATGAATGGCATTTGCAATTACTGTATAATCTAATGGATTTGCTTTTTTTCCTTTATATTTTTGTGTTTGGTTGGGGTTGGACTTCCTCCCTTAAGTTTAGTAATATTCAGTGTAATATTTAGTGTATTCATCACACCTGCAGTCCTACCTCTCCCTTCACCACACCTGTAGTCTTACCTCCCTCCTTCACCTGAGCTGTAGTCCTACCTACCTCCTTCTCCATCAGCTCACCTGTAATCAGCCCTGCTTCCTTATTAGACACCTTTTTCTAAGACCTTTCACCCTTACTTCACTTTTTTTTTATATACAATCCACATTAATGTAATGTAATGCAGCTACACATTGAGGAAATGTAATTCAGATAATAGCACCGAACTGACAATCACTCAGATTGTTTTGCATTTTTTATTGTCTAATGCCAAAGAACATAAAATTAAAACAACACAAATGAAGTTTTAATACTTACAGACATCATCTCCAGGAATAGCTCCTCCGCTGCCTTCTCGGTGGTACCGTGCTTCACCTCTGCTCACTGGAAAGGATCAGCGCTGCTGATTACTGGTGCTGACCCTCTCACAACCACACGTGGAGTGAGGCCAAGTTTACTACTCTGCAAACCTGCTGATTACTGGTGCTGACCCTCTCACAACCACACGTGGAGTGAGGCCAAGTTTACTACTCTGCAAACCTGCTGATTACTGGTGCTGACCCTCTCACAACCACACGTGGTGTGAGGCCAGATTTACTGCTCTGCAAACCTGCTGATTACTGGTGCTGACCCTCTCACAACCACACGTGGTGTGAGGCCAGGTTTACTGCTCTGCAAACCTGCTGATTACTGGTGCTGACCCTCTCACAACCACAAGTGGAGTGAGGCCAGGTTTACTGCTCTGCAAACCTGCTGATTACTGGTGCTGACCCTCTCACAACCACACGTGGAGTGAGGCCAGGTTTACTGCTCTGCAAACCTGCTGATTACTGGTGCTGACCCTCTCACAACCACACGTGGAGTGAGGCCAGGTTTACTGCTCTGCAAACCTGCTGATTACTGGTGCTGACCCTCTCACAACCACACGTGGAGTGAGGCCAGATTTACTGCTCTGCAAACCTGTTGTTGCTGGTTTGGTCTCTTGTGCAGCAAACAGTTGCTGGTAAGCTGCACACCACATGAGCTGTGCAAGGAGAGGCATGCCACAGTCATCACTGAGATGTACACCATCAGTACACCACAGATCTGAGCATGTGACAGGGAAGTGTTCAGATATTGAGAGGTATCGGACCTTCATGCACAGCCATGGTATTCCTGACACAACAGATCTTAAAGCCCAAGGTCAACGATAAGCCGGGTCAGAAAATCTAATACTACCACCTACCAACAAGGAGCTTAAACAGGGTTACAATAACATACAAGGAATAAAAAATCCCTATTGTTTTCAGTTACAATCATTAATTTATTTTTGAGTGAAATAATTACATTTAACCCCCTTTTATTGAGTTACAATCCTTAATTTTTTCAGGAATGGCTGAAATACACAACCTACCAGCCAAAATATCATATTTTCAGTGCCCCGGCACTACTAAAACCCCAGCAACAATAGCAGTGACGTAAATCTTGCACAACCTACGTCATTTTCTATTCACTATGAGTCTGTTCATTACATTTCACCCCCCTTTTACTGAGTTACAATCCTTAATTTTTTCAGGAATGGATGAAATACACAACCCACCAGCCAAAATGTCATGTTTTCAGCACCCGGGCACTACTAAAACCCCAGCAACAATAGCAGTGACATAAATCTGGCACAACCAACGTCATTTTCTATTCACTATGAGTCTATTCATTACATTTAACCCCCCTTTTACTGAGTTACAATCCTTAATTTTTTCAGGAATGGCTGAAATACACAACCTACCAGCCAAAATATCATATTTTCAGTGCCCCGCACTACTAAAACCCCAGCAACAATAGCAGTGACGTAAATCTCGCACAACCCACGCTATTTTCTATTCACTATGAGTCTGTTCATTACATTTCACCCCCCTTTTACTGAGTTACAATCCTTAATTTTTTCAGGAATGGATGAAATACACAACCCACCAGCCAAAATGTCATGTTTTCAGCACCCGGGCACTACTAAAACCCCAGCAACAATAGCAGTGACATAAATCTGGCACAACCAACGTCATTTTCTATTCACTATGAGTCTATTCATTACATTTAACCCCCCTTTTACTGAGTTACAATCCTTAATTTTTTCAGGAATGGCTGAAATACACAACCTACCAGCCAAAATATCATATTTTCAGTGCCCCGGCACTACTAAAACCCCAGCAACAATAGCAGTGACGTAAATCTCGCACAACCTACGTCATTTTCTATTCACTATGAGTCTGTTCATTACATTTCACCCCCCCTTTTACTGAGTTACAATCCTTAATTTTTTCAGGAATGGATGAAATACACAACCCACCAGCCAAAATGTCATGTTTTCAGCACCCGGGCACTACTAAAACCCCAGCAACAATAGCAGTGACATAAATCTGGCACAACCAACGTCATTTTCTATTCACTATGAGTCTATTCATTACATTTAACCCCCCTTTTACTGAGTTACAATCTTTAATTTTTTCAGGAATGGCTGAAATACACAACCTACCAGCCAAAATGTCATATTTTCAGCGCCCCGGCACTACTAAAACCCCAGCAACAATAGCAGTGACGTAAATCTGACACAACCAACCTCATTTTCTATTCACTATGAGTCTGTTCATTACATTTCACCCCACTTTTACTGAGTTACAATCCTTAATTTTTTCAGGAATGTATGAAATATACACATGACAGATTTTTACATACAAAATATATAATATAATAGAAATATAAACAAATATAAATAAAATAAGCAACATAAACAAATATAAATACAATAAGCAATATAAACAAAAATAAAGATAAATACAATAAGGCTTTTTTTTTTTTAGCAGATTATTTGGTACTTTTATTTTGAAATACGCTTTCGACCCTCTCAGACTGACTTACCGGAAGTTGCATAATGTTGCCAGAAAACTGTTGCTCGCGTCACACAGGTAGTACAGTTTTGGAAAAAATATTTTTCAAAGCGGCCATTTTTCCCTGGTGTCTAGCCGATCAGTTTCACTCACTGGTGTAACTTAAAACACAGTAATTACAGTGGAAAGGATTATATTAATGTAGACGTACACACAGTACATTATACAAAGATACACACTGTAAACTAAGAAAACATTTTTTTTAAGATGTTGCAGCTGCATCCACGCGAAAAAAAAAAAAAACTGCACTAATCTTTTTAAACCAACACTATCGGAACAATCAAATGCATAATACATCAGCTTTACAAGTCACACGAATATAGTTTGCTTAAAAATCGTTATATCAGTATTTTTATGTCTGAACTGTGGTCAAACAGTCACAAATACTGATTCTGTTGAAACGAAACCGCGTGTGTAATCCGAAGAGGTATATGAGAAGGGACGGGGGGATTTTGGGGCCGTATCATTGAAATAGTTTATTTTTGGTAATGAAATGTATACACAAAACTGTTCAGAATCGCTTGCGCTATGAAATAGCAGTGTAACTGTAAAGATCGCGTAGTTATTCATGGAGAATAAAAAGCGGACATGTATTTTTTTTAAGCGCTGTGGCAGCTACAGGATCTACTCGGAGGTCGGCTGACAGTCTTCACATCAATATATAAATTATGGTTAATACGGTTATTTTTTTAAAGCAGCCATTTTTCCTGGTGTCTAGCAGATTACAGTAATTACAGTGGAAAAGATTATGTTAATTTAGACGTACACACAGTACATTATACAAAGATTCATACTGTAAACTAAGAAAACATTTTTTTAAAACTGAATCAATCGAGGACATGAGCGCACTATGTACAACATTTTTCACAGCTGTGCTATTTACCGACCACAGTTCAGTCGTAAAAATAATTATATAACGATTTTTAAGCAAACTATACTGTGTATAATTATTTAATCGCTGTTTAGCAGCTCAGCGTGAACCGCAAATGAAAACATACACATTTCACGTCCACATTTTCCACCTGTACGCTTGAGCGATTTCAATTGACTGACTTTTATAATTCATAATATAGGTCGATATATGGCAGATGTCAGTTACATTCTACCGTTTATTGTAATTATATTAAGTTGTATTTATAGGGCTGTGTTTAGAGATAAATCAGGTCCGATTCAGTTGCAATTCAACAGTACCCACTGGAAAAAAACCCTGCGTAATGTTGTTTGTTTAATTAAAATATCCTCGTAGATATGCTGGCTTCACACAACTGCACACATGTAATGTCTGTCACCTGTTTTGTATTGGCTTGATAATTTTAATTAATCAAGTAAATTAGTTGCTTGTTAGGAGGGGAAATAAAGGTATAGGAGAAATGGGAGATGGGGGTTGCGAGGCGAAACGGGAGCGCTGAGCTAAGCGCCGCTCGAAAGTAAAGAAAGAAAGGAAGAAATAAGTAAAGAGAGAAAGGGGTTCGAGAGGTTTTTTTTGTGGTATACTACGCCACGGATTTTGGAAAGTTAAACCTGGACGTTTGTGGTTTTGAAGGTGTATGTAGTATCAAAAGCGAACTTGACGTGAATTGGCTGTTTCAACTTACTGCAGATGATGTGCAGGTTCACCGACCAAACTAAGTAAGACAAAACCTTCTTCCTTCAGCGGTTGTGATATTTTCCCCTCGAATAGTACTGCATGTAAATTATAATTTAAATATTAATTATAATTGTTAGTTTAATGGGGTGGGATATTAGAACTGAAGGATTACGTTATAAAGTATTATTGCAGTCTGCTTGTAGTATGTTATTGAAATCTAGAGGGGGTGTGTTGATTGCTGACTGGGTTGTTAGCACAGCCTACAAAGGTTTTGCAAGTGTGTGGATTTATTATTGAGAGTGTTTATTTTTGTTGTTGGTTTGTGATTGCACATTGAGTTTTATGATGTTCTTTTTTGAGTGTGTGAGTTTGATTTGATGTCTTGCAGTTTGATTATTATTAAGCACTTTAGTTTGGAGTTCTTTTATTATTTGATTATTTGTTAAACCCCCTTATAGGTGTGTTCACATTTCTTGTGTAAAATTGGTATTCTTTGAGCTCCCCAGTTCCTTTGTGCTTTTATTGCTAATATCCAGACCTCACTGGACAACAAAGGTGGTGGCAGCGGTTGCGCTACCCGAACCCGAACGACCTCGCCTGTAGACAGGGAGTGAGCGTTACACTGGTTGGCAGCGGTGGGATTTCTTTTTTTTTTTTTTTTTTTTTTTTTTTAAAGAGAATTGAAAAGAGAGAATGTCGGAACCTGGCAGCTCAAATAATATCACTGGGGCGAGAGAGACAATATCTCGTCCCATATTTATGCCAGAAGTGTTTAGTGGTACTGGGCGGAATTGGAAAGATTGGGCGGACCAATTTGATTTGGCGGCAGATATAAATAATTGGGATGATCGGCTTAAACTTAAATTTATGGGGCTCTTGATTTCAGGCCGGGCAAGAGAAATTTATGAAGGGTTGCCAGTGGAAGCACAAGATAATTATGAAAATTTAAAAACTGCTATGCAGAGGTATTTGACTCCTCAGACCAGTGATGAAGGCTACCGTATTGAACTGCAAAATCGAAAGCGGCAGGTGAAGGAAAGTATTAGAGAGTTTGGTAGTGCTGTCAGACGGTTGGTTTTTAAGGCATATCCTAGAGCTGATGTCGATACCCGAGATACAATAGCTCGTGATCATTTCATAATGCATGTAGGCAGTGGAGAGCTGAGAATACAGCTTCATAGTGCTAAACCCAGGAATCTGGAAGAAGCAATCAATCTGGCTTCAGAAATTGAATTGATTAGGGGATTGGAGAACAGCACTATAGTACCCCCTAGTGACGTTGCTATACGGACTGTGAATGCACCGGAAACAACTGCTTCTACAGTATCTAAAGTGTTGGGAATAGTAGAGGGGTTGCAGAAGGAAATATACCAATTAAAAGAGGTTAATCAGGGAAGGTTTAGGGAACAGCGTCACTGGTCACCTCCTCCCCGTAACAATGGGCCTCGGAGGTTATCGCCCCCAAGAATTAGGAGAAATCAAGGGGATAGACAATGCTGGAATTGTGGGAGTTGGAGGCATTTAAGCAGAGTTTGTCCTGAACCGACGGAAAACTAGAGGGGGTAGGGGAGTTTGGTCGCTCGTCTGCCCAATCGCTTACATCTGAAAATCGGCCAGAGGTGTACTGCCCTTCTTTGAGTGTGGGAGATGGTGTGTACTTGGAGGGGAAGATATTAAGTGTATCTTGCCAATTTTTGATTGATACTGGAGCTCAAGTCTCTCTATTGAGTGAAACTTTTTTTAATCAGATTTCCCCTGGTGTTGCTCTCACCCCTTATAATAAGAGTGTTAGAACGGCTAATAATGGGACACTGGAGGTGTGTGGTGTATGGGTTGCTCCCTGTGATTTTGATGGATTACAGTTGTCTCATGAATTTTTGATAGTTAAGGATGCTTGTACGCTAGCACTGTTGGGCACTGACTTTTTATTTAAATTAGGTGTTAGTATAGACTTAAGAGCAAAAACTTGTGTTTTTTTAAATCGGACTTTCTCTTTGGTGTCCAAGTTCAAGGAGTGTGTAGTTAAGCAGGTCTGTCTGAGTGAGTCTGTGATTATTCCAGCTCGTACTGAAAGGATGTTGGCTGCAGAGGTGAGGGGGTTGTATGGTCAAGGTTGTGAGGGGATAGTAGAACCAGCCTTTACCTTTACTGAAAAATATAATGTTTTTGTGGCTAGAACTGTTGCTCACCCTTGTGGTGGACAGTTAGTAGTTCGTGTGGCTAATTTGCAGGGGGAACCACAGGAGTTGTGGAAGGGAACAGTTATTGCTGAGTTTACGGCAGGAGTGACAGTGATGCAACTTGAACAGGGGGAGGATAAGAGTTCATGTGCTAGTGTGGATGTGTTGGTTCAGGAGCTGGGATTACCAAATCGTGGGCTATCTACTGTACAATATGAAGCAGTTAGACGAGAACTACAGCAATACCTACCTGTGTTTAGTTTGGGTGATAATGACCTTGGCAAAACTTCTCTTGTATATCATCAAATCGATACAGGATCATCTAGACCTGTCAAGATGGGCCCTAGGAGAATGCCGGTGCACCTCCAAGAAGAAGTTAATATCCACCTGCAAGAGATGCTGGACAGTGACATCATTAGGCCATCACACAGCCCCTGGGCGGCTCCAGTGGTGCTGGTGCGGAAGAAGGATGGGAAGCTCCGGTTCTGTGTTGATTATAGGAAGCTGAATGAGGTCACAGTAAAGGATGCATATCCCCTTCCTCGAATAGACGACACGCTGGATACTTTGGCCGGAGCACAATGGTTTTCAACTCTCGACTTGGCCAGTGGTTACTGGCAAGTCGAGATGAACCCCCATGATCGGGAGAAGACTGCCTTCTCCACTAGGTATGGCTTGTATGAATTTAACGTCTTGCCTTTTGGCCTCTGCAACGCCCCGAGCACGTTCCAACGGTTGATGGAGCTTGTGCTGGCTGATTTACAGTGGACCAAGTGTTTGGTCTATTTGGACGATATCATCGTTTTCAGTCGGACTTTTGAGGAACACCTGGCGCGTTTGGGGGAAGTACTTGGGAGCCTGAAGCAAGCTAACTTGAAGGTCAAGCCAAGCAAGTGTCAGTTATTTGCTTCTGAAGTCAAATACTTGGGGCATGTCATATCAGGAAAAGGGATTTCAGCTGACCCAAGCAAAGTTGACGCTATTCAATCTTGGCCTGTACCGAGAAACTCCACTGATGTAAGGAGTTTTCTTGGTTTAGCGTCGTATTACAGGCGTTTTGTCACGGAATTTGCTGCTAAAGCCCGTCCTTTACATCGACTAACTGACAAGGGTGCAAAGTTTGAGTGGACTAAGAACTGTCAACAAGCTTTTGATGAACTGAAGCAATGCTTGACCCACTCCCCTGTCCTGGCATATCCTGAAATGAACAAGCAGTTCCTGTTGGATACCGATGCTAGCAATATGGGCATTGGAGCGGTGCTATCCCAGATGGATGGAGGTCATGAAAGAGTGATAGCTTATGCTAGCCGTGCCTTGACCAAACAGGAACGCAACTATGCTACTACCAAGAAGGAGCTGCTAGCTGTAGTGACTTTTTTTGAGTATTTTCGACACTTCTTGCTAGGGAAGGAGTTTATTTTGCGAACTGATCATGGGTCATTGCGATGGCTGCATAATTTTAAAGAGCCTGAGGGCCAATTGGCATGGTGGCTGGAACGGTTAGCACCCTTTCACTACTCAATTATACATCGCCCAGGGCGTCTTCACCAAAATGCAGATGCGTTGTCGCGTCAGCCATTAGAGGCCATTGTTGCCTCAGCTTATGTAACCCAACTGAATGAGGCTCTGCAAGCAAACCAGGATACAGGAGATGTTCAAGAAGCCCAGAGGGCTGACCCTGATTTGTGCAAACTCTTTAAGTGGAAGACTGAAGGCAGAGAGCTGCGCCCAGAGTTGCAAGATCATCCTGAGCTGGGAAGGTTCCTTGGGGTGTGGGGACAACTGATTATACAAGATGGCATCCTAAAGAGATGTTTGGGAGATCCTAATCAATTGGCTTCTGAGTACCGGGTTGTATTACCAAGGTCATTAATACCGGTGGCCTTGCGGTCTCTCCACGATAGTATTACTGGGGGTCATTTGGGGATTGCAAAATTGAAGGAGAAGGTTAGGGAATGGTTCTATTGGCCAGGTTGGGTGAAGGATATAGAGGACTGGGTGGGAAAATGTGAAGCATGTAACATTTTCAAAACTACAGGTACTGCCCCACGTGCTCCAATGTGCCCTGTTCAAGCTTTTCGCCCCTTTGAGAGTGGCTATAGATCTAGTAGGGCCTCTCCCAACTACCTCTAGTGGCCATCGCCATATTTTAGTAATCATGGATTACTTCTCCCAAATGGGCAGAAGCTTTCCCAATTCCTGATAAAGAGGCTGGTACTGTAGCAAAAGTATTGGTTGAACAGTTTGTATTGCGATTTGGGGCGCCACGCACCATTCATACAGATCAGGGTAGAAATTTTGATTGTAGACTTTTTAAGGAAGTTTGTAATCTTTTACAGATTCATAAGACTCGTACTACCCCATATCATCCCCAGTCTGATGGCCTAGTAGAGAGATTCAATAGGACATTAGGAACCATGTTATCAGTGTTTGCTAATGAGAATGAGAATAACTAACTGGGATGAGTTACTCCCTTATGTTCTGTTTGCATACCGCAGTAGTGTACAAGCTACTACTAAGTTCACTCCCCATAACGTATTGTTTGGTCGAGAGGTGGTTATGCCGGTGGACTTGCTCATGAATTTAGAATGCCCTGAGAAGTATAATTCTGTCCCAGAATATGTGCAGGTTCTAGCAGAGAGGCTGCGCTCAGTACATGATGCTGTGCAACGTCATCAAGAAAAAGCCTCAGGGAAACAGAAAACATTCTATGACCTGAAGGTGAGCATGCAGTACTATTCTGAGGGTGAGAAAGTCTGGGTTAAAAACACCGCTCGGAGGAGAGGTAAGTGTCCTAAGTTTCGGAAGCATTTTTTGGGACCTTATACTGTGAATAAAAGGTTATCTGATGAACTGTATCAGCTGAGTGGGCATGATGGACAGATGCGGGTGGTGCATTATAATAGATTAAAGCCATGTTTTAGTAACTCTGTTGTTGCTTCTCAGAATCAAGCATGCCGTAATGATCAGGCCCAGTATTCCCAGCCTACTGGAGGAGGGGCAGAAAGGAGGTTGGGGCGTCGCCCAACCGAGGGACCCTCTGGTTCTCATTCTCGATCTTCCGGGCAGCCAGTAGGTGATATCCCTAATACCTGGTGGGTTTACCAACCGGGGGTAGAATCGGGTTCATTACTTGGCGCAAACAACAACCAACCTGTTTCATCGCACTCAAGCAACGAGAGACCAGTGGTTGCCAGGCACCCTAGCAACCTAGAACCTGTTCCGTCGCACTCAAGCAACGAGAGACCAGTGGTTGCCAGGCACCCTAGCAACCTTGAACCGGTTTCATCGCACTCAAGCAATGAGAGACCAGTGGTTTCCAGGCCCCCGAGCAACCTTGAACCGGTTCCGTCGCACTCAAGCAACGAGAGATCAGTGGTTTCCAGGTACCCTAGTAATTCTGAACCGGCTCCATCGCACTCAAGCAACGAGAGACCAGTGGTTGCCAGGCACCCTAGCAACCTAGATCCTGTTACATCGTACTCAAGCAACAAGAGATCAGGAGTTCTCGGGTACCTTAATGACGTCGAACCTGTCTCATCGCATATGAGCAGTATTGAACCTACTCCATTGGCCACAAGCGATAGTGGACTAGTTGTTTCGACATACCCTAGTGGTGGGGGAGTAGTGTCATTGCCTAGGAGGAGTGGAGGACCAGCTATTCCCTTGCATCATAGCAGTAGTGATTTGGTGGTCCCGTCTTCTGCTAGGAGTGGGCTGACTGTCCCAGGATTGGGTGGACATAGCTCAGTACCATCTGGTGGACTGTTAAGGTCGGGTCGGCAGCGTCGACCGCCAGTGTGGCAACAAGACTATGTATGCTTTGTGGCTGATTGGTTTCAGAAGAATGTCAATGTATGAATTTTGTACAAAACAGATTGAGACATTCTTTTTTTTTTTTTTCTTGAGACTGAGACGCAGGGACGCGTCTTTTAGAAGGGAGGGGATAGTGTAATGTCTGTCACCTGTTTTGTATTGGCTTGATAATTTTAATTAATCAAGTAAATTAGTTGCTTGTTAGGAGGGGAAATAAAGGTATAGGAGAAATGGGAGATGGGGGTTGCGAGGCAAACGGAGCGCTTGAGCTAAGCGCTGCTCGAAGTAAAGAAAGAAAGGAAGAAATAAGTAAAGAGAGAAAGGGGTTCGAGAGGTTTTTTTGTGGTATACTACGCCACGGATTTTGGAAAGTTAAACCTGGACGTTTGTGGTTTTGAAGGTGTATGTAGTATCAAAAGCGAACTTGACGTGAATTGGCTGTTTCAACTTACTGCAGATGATGTGCAGGTTCACCGACCAAACTAAGTAAGACAAAACCTTCTTCCTTCAGCGGTTGTGATATTTTCCCCTCGAATAGTACTGCATGTAAATTATAATTTAAATATTAATTATAATTGTTAGTTTAATGGGGTGGGATATTAGAACTGAAGGATTACGTTATAAAGTATTATTGCAGTCTGCTTGTAGTATGTTATTGAAATCTAGAGGGGGGTGTGTTGATTGCTGACTGGGTTGTTAGCACAGCCTACAAGGGTTTTGCAAGTGTGTGGATTTATTATTGAGAGTGTTTATTTTTGTTGTTGGTTTGTGATTGCACATTGAGTTTTATGATGTTCTTTTGAGTGTGTGAGTTTGATTTGATGTCTTGCAGTTTGATTATTATTAAGCACTTTAGTTTGGAGTTCTTTTATTATTTGATTATTTGTTAAACCCCCTTATAGGTGTGTTCACATTTCTTGTGTAAAATTGGTATTCTTTGAGCTCCCCAGTTCCTTTGTGCTTTTATTGCTAATATCCAGACCTCACTGGACAACAAAGGTGGTGGCAGCGGTTGCGCTACCCGAACCCGAACGACCTCGCCTGTAGACAGGGAGTGAGCGTTACACACATGCTCACACACAGTAAGTAATCGCTTGCTCTATCAAATAGAATTGTATAGAAGACCACACGGCTATTAACAGCGAATCCTACCCAAAAACGGACATTTTACTATAAATATTCTCTAAAACACTGTGTATAATTATTTAATCGCTGTTTAGCAGCTTAACGTGAACCGCAAATGAAAACATACACATTTCACGTCCACATTTTCCACCTGTACGCTTGAGCGATTTCGATTGACTGACTTTTATAATTCATAATATAGGTCAATATATGGCAGATGTCAGTTATGTTCTACTGTTTATTTTAATAATATTAAGTTGTATTTATAGGGCTGTGTTTAGAGATAAATCAGGTCCGATTCAGTTGCAATTCAACAGTACCCACTGTGGCAGCTACAGGATCTACTCGGAGGGAGGCTGACAGACTATTCTTATTAATATATAAATTATGTTTAATACGATATTCGTTTGGTTATGTGTGTGTTAAAGTGTTTCTAGTATAAACCTACCTCCACAATGTGTTGACAAGTCAATGGGAAAATTAAAAGTCTCGAAATAAGTTATACGCAGTTTGTAAAACTTATGAACAAACTCGAAAAATTGCCAGTCTTGCAATTTTTCACCACCACTGGGGACAGGTGTTAACATGGAAAAGTCTGCAAGGTATGGAAAAAATATAGCAAGGTATAGCAAGGTATAGAAAAAAGTATGTTTGTAATTTATTAGATGTGACTTTTGTTGTTTTACAAAACTGGTGTGTTTATATGAGTACTATAGGCGTGTGGAAGCGACATCGTGGGAAAAGTACAGTCGTGGACAAGTACAACGCAGTTAGAAGCAGTTTGAAAGCAGGTTGACAGCTGCAGAAGCGAAACTAAACTTCCAAAAAAAAAAAGGTCTTCAAGCCAGTAATCCGTGACAACTGCATGATGTGGGAAATCCGAGAAAACCCAACAGAGCTCAACCAAGTTTGTGTAAAGTGCCGCACGATCCAGGACTTGCTTCAGCGATTAAGCCTGCTAGAAAAGGAGCTGGAGGAAATGAGACAGCAACAGGAGCTTGAGGAGCTGACACACCCACAATTCATGGAAGTCTGCACCCCTAGCAGACTGAAAGCCACCACGGAGATGGAAGAGAGTCGAAACAGCTGGGTTCAGATAGGCAGAAGCAGGGAAAAAAAGAAACTTCGTCAAACACAACCACCAGAAATCCAGACATCCAACAAATTTGAGCCACTTCAACATTTAGATGACCAAAACCAACATCAAGAGAATGAAAGAAACAACATCCAGGACCCTGTAAACAGTGCTGGCCAGGCAGCAAAAAGAAGGGAGGTCGTGATTGTTGGGGACTCCATATTGAGAAACACAGAAAGTTTAGTCCGCAGTTTGGACCCCCTTACTACAACAGTGTGCTGCCTCCCAGGAGCCTCTGTCAAGCACATCACTGACAATGTGGACAGGCTCCTAGAACGAACAGGAGACGACCCGGTAGTAGTCGTCCACATCGGTACAAACAACATTGGAAGAGACAGACCAAGATCCCTGCAAAACAAATTCAGAGAGCTAGGAAGGAAATTAAAAGACAAGACCAAAAACTCTGGTATTTTCTGGGATACTGCCGGCACCTTGCAAAGGACCATATGGACAGCTGGAAATACAAAATCAAAATGCATGGCTGAAATCGTGGTGCACACAGGAAGGCTTCACCTTTCTTGAACATTGGAGCACATTCTACAACAAGGACTATCTATATAGGTGGGACGGACAGCACTTAAACAGAAAGGGAACCAATCTACTCGGAGAAAGGATCCTTGAGGAGGTCCAGAAGCATTTAAACTAGAAAGGAAGGGGGGAAAAAAAAAAAAACAGAAGGAGACCACATCAAAACAAGGGCAACAACTCAGGTAAGACAACTATTAAATGTATTTATCTTAATGCTAGAAGTCTCAGAAACAAAATGTTAGAACTTGAAGCTACTGCATTAACAAGTAACTACGATGTGATAGGTGTTACAGAAACTTGGTTGTCTGAGAGTGATGGAGACGAATATAATATTAGTGGGTACACACTATAGGGAAAGACAGGCAGGACAGAAGAGGCGGAGGGGTAGCGCTATACATAAGAAATAGTCTTGAAGCACAGGTGTTAAATCAGGACAAAGAAAACAATGCAGAATCAATATGGGTCAGAATAATGGACACAAATTCAAAGGGCATACTAATAGGAGCATGCTATAGACCGCCAAATTCAGACGCTGAGCAAAATAATCTGTTATACAATGACATTCGAAATGCGTGTAGAAAAGGAGAAGCCATACTAATGGGGGATTTCAACTTCCCCCGTATAAAATGGGAAAACCCGATGGGGGGCACGACAGACGAAATTGAAATGGTGGAAATGACAAATGACTGCTTCCTAACGCAATTTGTCAAGACACAGACTAGAGGGGAGGCATGCCTTGATTTAGTCTTTTCAAATAACGAAGACAGAATAACTAAAACAGAGATCAGAGAGCCATTGGCAAACTCAGACCACAACATGGTCTCATTTGAAGTATTTTTTAAACCCCCAAAAGTAATGACTAAAGCTAAGGTTTACAATTTTAGAAAAGCAAACTATGATGGTATGAAACAGACTAACAGAAGTAGATTGGAGTAAAATAGAGAAAACATCCACAGAAAAAGGATGGCTGTTTTTTTAAAAATGTAGTACTAGAGGTGCAAAACAATTACATCCCAAAAGTAGGAGGAGTGGCAAACACTGTTGAAGCAGCAAAGGTCATTCAAAATGATCTAGACAGCATTCAGAACTGGGCAGACGCATGCCAAATGAAATTTAGTAGAGAAAAGTATAAAGTATTGCATGCAGGAAATAAAAATGTGCATTATAAATATCATATGGGAGATAGTGAAATTGAAGGGGGGAACTATGAAAAAGACCTAGGAGTTTATGTTGACTCAAATGTCTTCATCTAGACAATGTGGGGAAGCTATAAAAAAGGCCAACAAGATGCTCAGATATATTGTGGGAAGTGTTGAATTTAAATCAAGGGAAGTAATGTTAAAACTTTACAATGCATTAGTAAGACCTCACCTAGAATATTGTGTTCAGTTCTGGTCACCTCGTTACAAAAAGGATATTGCTGCTCTAGAAAGAGTGCAAAGAAGAGCAACCAGAATTATCCCGGGTTTAAAAGGCATGTCGTATGCAGACAGGCTAAAAGAATTGAATCTATTCAGTCTTGAACAAAGAAGACTACGCGGCGATCTGATTCAAACAATCAAAATCCTAAAAGGTATTGACAATGTCAACCCAGGGGACTTCTTTGACCTGAAAAAAAGAAACAAGGACCAGGGGTCACAAATGGAGATTAGATAAACGGGCATTCAGAACAGAAAATAGGAGGCACTTTTTTACACAGAGAATTGTGAGGGTTTGGAACCAACTCCCCAGTAATGTTGTTGAAGCTGATTCCCTGGGATCCTTCAAGAAGCTGCTTGATGAGATTCTGGGATCAATAAGCTACTAACAACCAAACGAGCAAGATGGGCTGAATGGCCTCCTCTCGTTTGTAAACTTTCTTATGTTCTTATAGGTAATGCAAGTAGTGTAATGTGTAATGCATACATAGTTTTATATAGTATGGTTAAGTTCTGCTAAAGGTCAAATTTAAAGCTGGCTGTAAAACTTCCCATAATTTCTTATTGACTGCAGATGGTTGTTATATAACATGCAGAGTTCTGATTGAAGCCAAAATGAGCATACATGATCTAAGTATCATTATCTTTTACAGTTGTTCAAGGGAAGTTGCTACAGTACAAAACATGGCTGCTGTGGGCCAATGGCATTTCACCATTGATCATCTAACCAGTGATTCCAATATTTTGGCCAAAATTGGCACAGTCAGCTGTGTCCAAAATGATTTGTGATAACGTTTCATCTATAACAACCAATGCGCTTAAATTTCACACTAACTGCTTGGAAGCCGTAAAGTTGCTGGCAACTCTAGTTATTATTATTTTTCTTCCCAAACATCATCGCAGATTTATTAAAATGCATACGTAAGTAGATGCCTATGGCTGGACAACCAAACTGGTGTCCCCGAATGAAAAAGTCACATGGTTCGACCGCCATATTGGATCTCGTGGAAATTTTGGGAATTTTTCAAAACTCTTCCTGTTAAAAACAACTTACGGTGGAACTATGACAATGGCAGCAGATAGTGCAGCAATGGCCTATAAATAACATATGTTCAGTCAAGGTCGATTGAACAATTACTTTGCCCACTACGCTGGATTGGCGCCAGATATTCAACAATCTTGTCTTAAACCGCAACGTCAATCGACATCTAAATTGGCACGCATGTTCATGACCAGGTCCTTTCTACTGTTTGTAAAATCCACGCTTTTTCGTTACAAAACATGGCCGCGGCGCGCAAATAATCGTTTCACGACGGCTCTATTTTCATACATTCGTGCATAAATCCAAGGTGCAATACACTACAGTCATGAAACTTTATATGACCATAGAGACTCATGTGAAGTACTGGTGATATGAAAATGACACATTTTGGTTACATGGTTTGGTGGCCATATTGATAATTGTAAAAAAACTTTTGCAACCCATAACAAGAACATCATTGCACTTATGCTCTTCAATGTCAACACAATTGTACAGACCATTGGAAAATAATAACTGCTGAAGTTTGCAACAGATTGCTCATACGGCGCGGCGGCCATATTGGAATTTACGTTGACATTTTAACTCCTTAGGGAATAGCGATAGGGTCATAGTTATAATGGAACATTTATAGGAAGTCATATATGTTGTATGAAAAAATGTCATCGCCTGTGACCTCTGACCTCTACTAAAGGTCAAACGTGATGCATGACATCATCAACATATACGCAACTGGCTATAAAACTGCCCATAACTTCTTATGTGCAAGTTGATTTGATGTAGATTTTTCTTCTGTTCACTCACTTTGCATTTTGTTAATTGATAAATATAAACTATTAACATGTCTATTTTTGAAAGCATTCTTACTTTACAGCATTTTTTCACACCTGCCTAAAACTTTTGTACAGTACTATATATATATATATATATATATATATATATATATATATATGTATATATATAATATATATATATTCCATATATATATAATGTTTTTGTTTTAATGGGCTTATTCCAAACAGGCACATCTGTGTTTTGCTATGTTGGGTTATATTTGCAGCCTGATGTAGTTTTTGCACTGTGACTTAGCAAGATGCAGCATTGTGCTTCACTGAGAGCACAGTAATAGGTGGATGAATCTTTCAGCTGTGATCCTGTAATTGTTAATGTTGTCGACGTCTCTCTGGTTTTCAGCTCCATGGAAAAACGTGTGTCAAGACCGTCAGCTCGCCGTTCAGCATTGTCGCCCGAATACCTCCTGATCAAAAACAGAGGAGGATTTGCCTCATCATGTCGGTACCAATAAAGATAGTAGTTGTAATAACTTGTCGTGTATTTACAAGTAATATGGACATCTCCTCCTTCTTCAACTTGTTTTTCAGACTCTTCCATTGTTAGTGTATTTCCAAGGACAAAATCTTAATTAAATAAGATATGCTTCATTACATCTAGTGTTAAATAAAACACTTCACTGTCTTTTAAAAATAATAAAATAACAGGGTTTTATTATTATTATTATTATTATTATTATTATTATTGCAAACACATTTTTAAAGCAGAATTGAAACTTACCAATACAAAAAGTACAATGAAACACACAGGTAACATTGCCTGCAGCCTTCGTTGAGGATCAGCTTGCTTAGAAACAACAGACATGACACACAGACGGAGTGTAGCTCCCCTGAAGATGACTTGACTGTTGAGAATGAGCTGTATGTTCATACAGCTGGGCAGCATGTGTAAACTTAGACATCCATTTCACATCATGTGACTGTTCTTGTCATCAGGAGGATTTATCTCAATACAGATTGGGTGAGCTGTGTCAGCTTTGCAGGGTAGTGGAAGGTTCTGGAAACCAGTAGAAGTCTGTAGCATGTAAACTTATTTTAAATAGAGCTGAACACACTGGGCTGATGAGCCAGGACTGATAGAGCTGCACACATTGGGCTGATGATCCATGACTGATAGAGCTGCACACACTGGGCTGATGATCCATGACATAGAGCTGGGCTGATGAGCCAGGACTGATAGAGCTGCACACACTGGGCTGATGAGCCAGGACTGATAGAGCTGCACACACTGGGCTGATGATCCAGGACTGATAGAGCTGCACACACTGAGCTGATTAGTCTGTTAATCATCCGTGATCAGGAGTGGGTTAGAGAAGTGAAACATGTGGACTATCCCTCCCTAACTGAGATATAGAAACACCACATGCAGTTCTTAATTAGCACACTTAGTAACAATGGACTAACCACAATATTTGTCTACTTGACTAAGTTTATTATAGTTTTATTAACACAAGGCATCAATGAGCTCATCATTAGGACACTATGGGCTTTGTAGTATTACAGAACACACAGACCACTGACTGATCTAGGTGGTTATGCTGTCCTGTTCAGTCATGCACTTTGGAGCTAAAACTAAATAAAACACACCACAACCATAGCTAGGGACTGTATTCTGCATCCTGGTTTAGATTTTGCACTAGATCAGCACTCGCATGCAGCACTGTGGGTCGAACAATGCACAGTAGTATGTGGCCGAGTCGTCCAGCTTCGTACTGGCAATTGCTAAAGTTGTCACCTTGTCCCTGGTTTTTAACTGTGTGGAAAAACGTCTGTCCAGGTTAGTAGCGCGGTGTTCAGAATCGTCCTCCCGACTCTGAGTTAAATAGAGAGGGGGCATCTCTTGGGCATGTTTATACCAGGCAAGAGCATACATAGTAGGTGAAACTTGTAGTGTATTTACAAGTAAGCTGAACAGTTTCTCCCTCACGAACTGTCCTTGAACGATCATCTTGTGAAACTGTATTTCCAGAAACAAGATCTGAAATAAATAAATAAACAAATAAATTAAACATCATGCTTTATTAATGATGAGACTGTATTTGACTGGACCATTATTATTATTATTATTAGTAGTAGTAGTAGTAGTAGTAGTAGTAGTAGTCGTAGTAGTATTAATAGGTAACTTAAGTAACAGAACAGAAATTACCAGTGGCAAGGACTAGCATTGCAAATTGAATGATCATTGTTTGCAGTCTTGCAGAAGAATCTACTCAGAAACACACAGATTCCCCTGTATCCCCTTTATATGAACATGAAGAAGTAATCTGCTCTGTCTATAAGCATCCTTCTCATGTGGGTGTGGGGTTCATCTGTGTCATATTATTAGTGTTAATTTCACATTGTGATGATAAAAAAAGGTGATGACGAAAAGGATGCATCACACCCTCGCTTCCATTTGGTTTCCCGCCAAGGCAGAAAATGTCTTTGAAAAAATAACTAGTGCTATGATTTTATTCTCTTTACTCAGTGACATGGCTAATATCATGCACGTTTGTAGAACTAAAGGCAAATATAAACTAGGTATAAAAAATAATCATTAATCACTAAGCAAGTATGGCAAGTTCTAAGTATCTGAAGTGTTTGTTTTTTTTGGTTGTTTTTTGTGTGTTTATTTTTGCCACCTGGTTCTTGACTGTATTTATAGTGCATTGTCTGACCATCGGCCAATCTTTCACATCCTTATTTCCAGAAGGGACTGTATTGCCTAATGACTTGCCTATTTGTAGTATCTTTGGTTTTACACTGAGACACAGCGACATCTAGTGGTGTTTTTAGCCTTGCACATAGCACAAGTTCTATTCGAGTCACAGCAAAACTGCAGCATTCACCAAACAACATCTGGTGCAGCTTGTATTCTTCAGTTGAAAAGACCAGTCTTTCACACGTGCATTCAATCCTGCCAAGTAGTTTCCCTGAAATCACTCCAAAGCTCCTTATTATTTTTCCGATACTATCTGGGCAGCTTTGGTTGACAATGAATCCCAGTTTGAAGTTTGAGTGAAGGCATGTCGACACTTGAGTGCGTGATATAAGGAGCTTGCACGCTCACACTTGAGTGCATGATATAAGGAGCTTGCACGCTCACACTTGAGTGCATGATATAAGGAGCTTGCACGCTCACACTTGTTGTTTTTTGACTTGTTGTTTTTTTAAACGTATTGTTTGGTGTTCGTATCAGAATTGTGACACGACCCTTGTGTAATAATGTATTTTAAATGATTCTGGTATTTGAGGATATACATTACACCACATTGTAATGTTTCAAAAGTAATACTAATACCAGCAATGCATTGCTTTCCAGGACCAGCTTTCTCCCATGTTGGTAATATTAAATCTTTAGCTAGCGTCATCATTGGTCCAGTTTACACGTGTGCTTTTTATTCACGTGAAGCGGCCATGCCTGTGCTCGTTGGGAAGAAAAGCTCATGAAAAGGCCCCAAAAAAGTCACAGTATTTTAATGGGAAAGTCTAATTTACGTGTTGAAATCAGCGCCCACTTACACATGGAAACACGAGTTTCTCATGAAAATGTTAATTAGCTTGTTCAAGTGCCTTACTTAAAGCCACTATAAAAGTCACATGAGAATACATAAGTTACCATGGTCCAAGGATGGCAGCAGGTACGTTAATTTTTTGTTTGTTGTATTTTCATTATTATTATTATTATTATTATTATTATTATTATTATTTTATTATTTCTTTGCAGACAATTGTTACAAAATATCACATTGCAAAATATCACATTAGCAGACAATTGTTACAAAATATCACATTGCAAAATATCATATTACAAAATATCACTTTATAAAATATCACAATACAGATAAACAACAACGTGAACATGGTTACCTTTAAGAGTAAAATCAAGTACAAGATACAGAACATATAGTTCTAATTGAGAGCAGTAGTAGAATACAGCAAAGTGTGGAGCAGGTGTGAGTACAAGGTGATACAAGTACTGATACAATTGGGAGATACATAAAGTCCAGTATAGTCGAGGGTTGTGAGGTTTACAGATGCTGCCTGAACAGCTGTGTTTTGAGGAGGTGCCAAAAGGTGGCCAGTTCGACCACTGGGGGGCAAGGGTGGAGAGTGAGCGGGCTCTGGAAGCGGGGGAGCAGAGGGGAATGGGGGGGGATACAGCTAATCTGCCAGTGGCGGAGGAGCGCAGGGGGTGAGAGGGGATGTTGGAAGAAATAATAGGCGATAGGCGAGCCAGTGGAGGGAGCAGAGCTGTGGAGTAGCCTGGGAGAAATGAGGAAGGGAAAAGACAAGGCGAGCTGAGCTATGGATGAGCTAGAGCAGATGGATAGCAGAAGCAGGGAGGTCGGCCAGGAGAAAGTTACAGTAGTAAAGGTGGGACAGTACCAGGGCCTGAACTATTAGCTGTGTGATGTAGTTTGTGAGGAAGGGGTGAATTCTGCGTATGTTACTGAGGAAGAAGCGACAGGAGCGTGCCAGAGAACAGATGTGCTGTGAGTAGGAGAGGGAGGGGTCGGATTCAAGAGGAATAGAGATAGAGAGATCAGTGAAGATCGGGGAAGAACATGAGATCTGATTTGGAGTGGTTGAGTTTAAGATAATGCGAGTGCATCCAAGAGGAGATGGTTGAGAGGCAGGTAGGGGAAAAGAGAGGAAGATCTGGGCATCCTCAGCACAGAAGTGATACGAGAGGCCATGGCAGGAGATGAGGGGACCCAGGGACCGGGTGTAGAGAAAAAACAGGAGGTTTCCCAGGACTGAGCCTTGGGGGACACCTGTTGGAAGAGAGCAAGAGGCAGAGTGTGAGCCATGCCAGGACACCTAGTATGTGTGATCGAAGAGGTAGGAGGAGAACCAGGCAAGAGCAGTACCAGAGAGTCCCACATCAGTGAGGGAGGACAGGAGAATAGAGAGGTTGACTGTGCCAAAGGCTTGGAGGGGGTAGAGCAGAGAATATTTTGACAGGAGAGCAGAGAGCTGGTGATGTACCAGTCGCTGGAGGGATTTTTTAGATAGGGTGATGAGAGAGGTGTTGAGAACAGAGGAAATGAAAGGGAGTAGAGCAGGGGCAGCAGCCTGGAAAAAGGGGGTGGGGAGAGTGTCCACAGCACACAGGGTTGGTTTATAGCTCTGGAGCAGGGAGTAAAGATCGGAGTCCAAGAGGGGTGAGAAGGAGGAGAAGAAGGGTAGATTAGTAGGGGTTGCAGAGAGTGATGAGGAGTGAGTGAGCAGAGGACGGGGTGAGTGGGGAAGGAGGCGAGGTATTGAAGAGTTTGCGGATGTCTGTGAGTTTGGAGGCAGACAGAAGATGAAGGAGTGAAGAAGGGGAAGAAATCCAGCAAAGTGGTTGGCATTGGAGATGTAGATGTTGAAGTCACCTAATGGAACAACAGGGGTGGAGGGAGAAAGGGAGGCAGGAGAGGAGGAAGTCAAGCTCATCAAGAAAGTGAGAAAGGGGTCCAGGAGGACAATAGAGAAGGAGGAGGAGGCGACAAGGGGAGGTGATTTCAACAGCGTGAAACTCAACAGAGAGGGAGAGAGGAAAGAGCAGGGGGGACCAAAAAGAGTAGGGAGGGAGAGAGCAGGCACAGAAATAACAGACTTTATTATTCTCAGGACAGTTTCCCTGCAGAAGACTTGTCTGTAGTAAATGAGACTGCATACAGTTAAAGACATTCATTTCACATAATGTGATTATTTTTGTCATCAGTAGAATTTTCTGTCTAGATCAATTTAACCAGATTATGTGTGAGCAATTGAACCTTTTCAGGAACAAATTGCATTGAATGGACATTACTGTGTTAGTATAGAGCAAAGTGTATTGAAGGAACACTACTGTTAGTATTTATGGCAGTGTGGCAGGGTGAAAGCACTGCCGAGGCACGTGTGTGTGTAGGAATATTGGGTGGCAGGGAGGAAGTTAAAATCCTCCCTGTAAAAACACGTGGGGATGTGGCTGGATAGACAGATTAGGTGTTGGAGTTAATGTCGGTGTTGGTGGACGTTTGTGTTGCTGTGTCCGTGTCCTGTGTGTTTATGTTCATTTGTGTTTTTTTATAGACCTTTTATTTTGGCCCTTGTGCCAATGTTAATGTTTTTTTGTTCGTTTCTGTTCTGTTCAGTGTTTTGTTTCTTTGCATTAATTAAAGTGCACATTAGAGCACTTTGAAACTGCAACTTCTGTGTCTGAGTCTCCCTTCCTGGTCAAACAGCTTGCCAGTGACAATGTCCTGTCTTAGTATTCCATAGAGCAAATAGTATTGAAGGGGTAATACTGTTAGTATTCCACAGAGCAAATCACATTGAAGCGTTACTACTGTCTTAGTATTCCACAGAGCAAATCACATTGAAGGGTTTCTTCTGTCTTAGTATTCCATAGAGCAAATCACATTGAAGGGTTACTACTGTCTTAGTATTCCACAGAGCAAATTGTGGGAGCTATGATGATTCAGTCTTACAGTGGAGATAAAACCAAATACAAGAACCCACAACTAATGACTTATTGATTGAATATTTCAAGGCCCGCAGTCCCAACTATACATGCATAATCCATAACCTCCATACAATATATTCAGCAGTATTAAATACATTTTCAGAACACATTTCACATAAATACGAATTGCTATTAGTTATGTAGTATTCATTGTCTTTTCTATTTCTATCACTGTGCCACACGATGCTTGTACAATTCAATTTGATTTTCAATCTTTCAAACATATACACACAAAAAAGTTGAAAATAATTTCTGTTATTCAATAATGAACCCCTTTTTTAAAAGGATCTTCCATGTATCATAGTAATTCAGTGATCCTCTTAAAAGCTGGGTTGGCCTGACTGGAACTGTTATAAACTGGTAGCTGACAGGACTTTGTTTCTTTAGAGGGGTCTGCAACAGGATTATCTACTATTACTTTTGTGTCTCCCAGGACTCTGTTCTTGGTCCCATATTGTTTTCTTCATATATGCTACCACTGTCTGAGATCATTCATAAACACAGTGTACATTTTCAGCTATGCTGATGAAATTAGATCTTTTCTTACCTTGAGAAGTTAATTCATGCTTTTGTTTCTTCTGGACTTGACGACTGCAATGCTTTATTTGCTGGGCTTCCGGCTCATGCCTTATCACACTTGCAGCTTGTTCATAATGGAGCTACTAGGGTTATTTCTAGAACAAAGAAAAGGTTTCTATAACTCCTGTCTTGGGCTCGCTGCACTGGCTTCCAGTGTGTTTTATAATTCATGTAAAAATCTTACTGTTGACATATAAAGCACTAAATGGCTTGGAACCGGATTGCTTAAGATAGATTCTGTCCCATATAAACCTCTGTGAACTTACAAGCATTTTTATTCGATCAAATTGTTACCGTCCTTATCACACTTCAGTTTATTAAAACATGTGATATGCGTTTGTTTTTTTTTGCTATTCGTTTCATTTGTAAATATTGACACTTGCTTTTAAAGAGAGATGCAGCATTTTTTGTGCCTATGACCCCTAAAAACAGTTGTCAGAATGTTTTGTGTGTGTGTGTGTGTGTGTGTGTGTGTTGTTGTTGTTGTTGCATTTGTAATCATTTTAGTCGCAGTCTGGAGCCCTGCATCATCATTTCTCATTTCTTTGTGATTCAGTGGTACAAACAGATTGATTGTATATACTTAAGATGATTTTCTTGTTTATTATGTTTTCTTTTGTGTTAAGTTTGTTTTTAGGTGTGTATCCCTGTGATGGGGTGCCAGCTCGCTCCTATAATTTGTGTTTATTATTGTTATTTTTACTGTTGTTTTTCTTAGGATTCTTGTTTGTTTTGGATTGGCAGGGAGGGGGTTAAATTCCTCCCTGTAAAATACATGTGAGAATGTGGCTGGAGCCTTAAGTGTTTAATTGTTAATTATTAGTTAATTGGGCTCCAGCCACAGACTATAAAAGGCAGGTGAAACCCTTTGTGAGGGGGTTTTTTGGGTGAGTTTGTTTGTTGGTGTGCTGTGCTGTTTAGTTTTTTTGAGAAAGAAACTGTAGTGAAGGCTAATGCCCAGCCTACATTTCTGTATTTTGTTTAAACCTTTTGTTTGGGCCCTTGTGCCTATTTATTTGATTATTTTTGTTTAATAAAGATCATTATTTTGCCCCTTTCACTGTCTCTGAGCCTCAAACCTCTGTCATCCTGCCACAATCCCTTTAAAAAATACGATCCTGTTTCTTAATTAGTTGATGCGCGCACATTTTGAAAACAGGATATAGTTTCCTCGGTAAGGGGCCTCTGAGAGGAAACAGGTGAAGAAACAGGAGTAGCACATATAGAGAGGGTGCACAGGGTGTGGAGTTCTTGTTTTTCTTGATTTATAGCTATTGAATGTTTGAAATGCATTGGTTTCTCGGGTTCTCAGAAAAAGAAAAATGCCAATCGATGGAATAAAATGGTTAAATAATACTTCAGTGTGTGGGGTTTGCCTGCAGACTATGATTGGTATGTATAAGTGACAAGATGAGTATTCTGAGTAATTAGTTTAAGACTGCGAGTTTGGAGACACTAATTGTAGGTGATATTGGCTTATTTTAATACAGACAAATTGGTATTCTCAGTAATTAATTTAAGTCTGCCACTGCGGAGACACAGGTTATCACCAAGGTAAACAACACGAGGAGACAGCGCTTACACCCTCAATTGACAGGAAGTGTCCAATGTGATGTGACCAGCCAACCAGGAACTTTCTCTGGCCACCTTTTTTCCAAAATCCCATAAAACAAGAGTGTTAGCTACTACAAGTCTTCCTTGACAATGACTGCAGCTTTGTATTGTTGGTGTTCCACTGCTCCTGGTCTTCACAATGACTGCAGTGTTGTATTGTGGTCTTCATTGTATTGTTGGTGTTCCACTGACTCCAGGTCTTCCTGGTCTTGACTGCAGTGTTGTATTGTTGGTTTTCCACTGCTCCTGGTCTTCACAGTGACTGCAGTGTTGTATTGTTGGTGTTCCACTGCTCCTGGTCTTCACAGTGACTCCAGCGTTGCCACTGCTCCTGGTCTTCACAGTGACTGCAGCGTTGTATTGTTGGTGTTCCACTGCTCCTGGTCTTCACAATGACTGCAGCGTTGTATTGTTGGTGTTCCACTGCTCCTGGTCTTCACAATGACTGCAGCGTTGTATTGTTGGTTTTCCACTGCTCCTGGTCTTCACAGTGACTGCAGTGTTGTATTGTTGGTGTTCCACTGCTCCTGGTCTTCACAGTGACTGCAGCGTTGTATTGTTGGTTTTCCACTGCTCCTGGTCTTCACAGTGACTGCAGCGTTGTATTGTTGGTGTTCCACTGCTCCTGGTCTTCTTCACAATGACTGCAGCGTTGTATTGTTGGTTTTCCACTGCTCCTGGTCTTCACAGTGACTGCAGTGTTGTTGGTGTTCCACTGCTCCTGGTCTTCACAGTGACTGCAGTGTTGTATTGTTGGTGTTCCACTGCTCCTGGTCTTCACAGTGACTGCAGCGTTGTATTGTTGGTGTACTGTAGACTTCTTTCTGTTTTAACCGATTTGAGATACTGTGGTATGAAAGGCGCTATATAAAGCCCTAGGTCCCTCTGGCAATGTACTGTGGAGCAAGGGGATAGAAGATGTTGTGTAATTGACATTTTCTTTTCACCAAAGGCCTGTTTTTTTTTCTTCTCCTCAGTGTTCAAAACTAAGACTAATGATTGTTCCAATTTTCCCTCAGTGTTTAGATTTAATTTGCATTATAACAGAGAACATTATTTAATAGCACTATTTTCCAGGGGTGGCTTATACAATTTAATTGCCAAGCTACCACTAGGTGGAGGGACCGTACACATTAATCTAATATTTCAGCAGTTGTTGTTAAGGTGATGTGTCTTGTAGCTTGCTTCAACCCTTTGGAGCACAAGAACTTTGGGTCTGTCCTCTTTCATTCATGTCAGCACCATCACAGGAGACCGACAGGGGAGTCACACATATATAACCTTTCATTAGTGTCAGCGCCATCACAGGAGAGCAGCAGGGACATTACACATATATAACCTGTCATTAGTGTCAGCACCATCACAGGAGACCGGCAGGGACATTACATATACTGTATATAACCAGTGAGGGACTCACTACACAACAAGGTCACAACACACAATAATAATAATATTATTAATGATAATAATGATGTAGGAAATAAAAACCCTTAAAGGTTAAATACATCAGTAGTTATAAGATTCAAAATTTCTCTGTGACAGGATGCGAATGGTGCAGTGAAATGAAGTGCAATCTCCAAACAGAATTCTCCCAAAAATCCTCGTTTTATTTTTTTAAATCAAATAACACAAAATAATACTAATAAAAATAATAATAATCCACCCCTCTACCAACGATGGTATCGGGGTAAAACAGAAAGGGTCCAGTCTCTGGAAAACAAACAAAAAGACACTCCTTAACCACAATCCTCCGTGCACGAAAATGTGCTCCTTTCCTCCGGGGATCGTGGTGCGTGCGTTGTGCTGTGTTGTGCTGTGCAGTGAGGGGTGTGCTCCGGGGTTAGTGCTGGCTCCGTGGCTACAGCCTCCCGTCCTGCTCCTCTGAATAATACACAAAAAAACAAACAACACGTAATAGACAAGACAAAAAGCTCCGGCTGGTCGCTCAATCTCTCAGCGCAAGAGCAGGTACTGACATAGCTGTTTCCCCTTTGTCCCCAGCAAACTCCTCCCTACAATCAACACGTTGCCATGGTTTCTCCAATAGAGGGCTGCCCCGCAGCTGACTGCAATGGAGTCGTCCTGAGTACTTGCAACTACGAGCTCCTCCTAATATGGTTACCTTCCGGTTTCCACCTACCATTAAGGTGGTCCATCTAGGAGGCAGCATACCCTCACCCTTACACAGCGCCCTTTCTAGTTGGGAGGGAGATTTACAGCATTGATTCTTTCTCTGTCTGTTACAGTCTCCAATACCAATTCACAGAACAGGAGCAAGGGCTGCATGGAGTAAGAACCTCAGGGATTGAAATAGGAGATAAGTGCTTGTGAGTTTAGAAAGAGTTTCCTCTTGGCTTGCGGACAGCCTCCCTCACAGAGGTGAGACCGAACCCATCGGCCTCCGAGGCTGGGAAGCAACCGTCAAGAGTAGGATAGTGGGTGAATTGAAGAGAAGTGTAGAAGTCTCCCAGGCTGACAGGGGAGGTCAGAGCGGCTGGACTTCTGAGGATGAGTAGTGAGCTTCACTTCCCTCACTGGGAGACAGGTATGCTGAAAAGAGAAGGAAATAAATATGCAAAGAGGGTCTCCAGAGAGGGAGACTGGCACAGAAGAAAGCAGATATTTAGGAAGGCGTACAGGATTTCCCTTTGGCTCGTGGAGAGCCGCCCTCGCGGAGGTGAGACTGAACCGATTGGCTTACAAGGCTTGGAAGCAAGCGTTACTTCCCCCAAGGGGAGCCTCGAGGGGAAACAACAGAAAGATGAAAGAAAGTTAGGATTGATTTACAGTTGGAGAGGTGGCCCCAACATACTAGCAATACTCTGTTGGAGAGAAGAGCGGATGTAAGACTCTGCTGGAGTGGAAGGCCAGCACCCCATTTTTTTATTAAATGCTGATTGACAGTAACTTTAGCTGCTGAGGTTGCAGCACCCATATGGAATGAATGGGAGAGATAGAATTGAGGGGGCAGACTAGCTTTAGAGACAGCAAAAATGAGTAGAACAACAGTTTTTTTTGTTATAATAGTATGGCTAGCTTTAATGTAAAGGGAATCAGTTTGCACGGTTTGCGACAGGAAAGATAGCTGGAGAGATGAATAAGGGCAAAGAGGAGGCTTGAGTTTACAGAGCTGCACGAATTGACCCTGGTGGAGCTGGTTGGTTTTGTAGATGCATAGAAAGAGGAGATAGTGAGAGATGGGGACAAGAGAGAGGGTGCTTTGGCTAAAAACACTTTCTGATATTCTTAAAAATAGTGCCGCCATATCTGACAGAGGTTAAAAATGTTAAATAAATAAGAATCCAGTTCCTGCAGCCAGAGAGAGTCAACTTCACATAAAACATCTCAGGAAAACAAAACGCGAGGACAAATTCACCAAGAGTAAGATTTTTTTGGAGCTGAGGATCCCAAGATTTAAGGATGACAGAGAGGTCTCTGCAGTCTACAACCCTATGATCTGATGTAGAAATAAGAATTGAAATCAAGTTTCATCTTTACCTTCGATTATATTGCATGTAATCTGAGGAGAGAGAGAGAGCGAGAGAGAGAGAGAGAGTGTCAGTGAACCATTGAAGTGGAAGAGGAGGCAGAATGAGAAGGGCGGGGCGGTGAAAGAGGTGGAAGTGACAGGCTGCTGAAGTGGTTGATGGGGGCGGGGCGGTGAAAGAGGCGGAAGTGACAGGCTGCTGAAGTGGCTGATGGGGGTGGGTGAAAGAGGCGGAAGTGACAGGCTGCTGAAGTGGCTGATGAGGGCGGGGCGGTGAAAGAGGCAGAAGTGACAGGCTGCTGAAGTGCTGATGGGGGTGGGGCGGTGAAAGAGGCAGAAGTGACAGGCTGCTGAAGTGGCTGACGGGGGCGGGATGGTGAAAGAGGCGGAAGTGACAGGCTGCTGAAGTGTTGATGGGGGTGGGGCGGTGAAAGAGGCAGAAGTGACAGGCTGCTAAAGTGGCTGATGGAGGCAGGGCGGTGAAAGAGGCGGAAGTGACAGGCTGCTGAAGTGGCTGACGGGGGCGGGGCGGTGAAAGAGGCGGAAGTGACAGGTTGCTGAAGTGGCTGATGGGGGCGGGGCGGCAAAAGAGGTGGAAGTGACAGGCTGCTGAATTGGCTGATGGGGTGGGGTGGGGGGGGGGGCTGTTTCCAGACGAGTAATCCTGTTATCAAATGTATCCAGGCGGTCAGAAACTGAAGAAATGGCAGCGTTGAGAGGATGAATGAGTTGCTTGATGTCACTGGAGATTTAGAGACGAGGATCGGGAAAATAATCTGGAGAAGCCACAGGATCGGGTGAAACGGCAGACTGAGGGCTGGAGGAGAAGGAGCAGGATGGGGAGCATGTGAAGCTACTGTATCTGTTCAGAGACAGATAATAAGGGCGTAACACAGGTTTTAAATAGGTAGACTGATTGATAGTTTCAGTTACAATAAAAGCACTGTTTTCCTGGCCAGATCTGCAGCTCTAACCTTCCCAGTGTTGTAAACTACTAGGATGTGTTTTTGATACATTTTTATTAACATTTAAAAGCTTTGCAGTGTCAGCATTTAAATGTTTAAACCATATCTACATACACACACTCTTTATATTACATTCTGATACTGACAGCCCTGGTTAGTATTTTCTAAGCAAATAAACCCTAAATAAGCAAATAACATTTTAACATCGCAAAGACATAACTAGAAATTAAAAAAAAAAAAAAAAAAAAAAAACACACAAAAAATGCACGTACACATCAAAGTGTATATTGAAATGTTTATATTTATGGTTGTAATTAAAGTTGCTAGTGAAGATATAACGTTATACTATATACATATATATATATATAGAGAGAGAGAGAGAGAGAGAGAGAGAGAGAGAGAGAGAGAGAGAGAGAGAGAGAGAGAGAGAGAGAGAGAGAGAGAGAGAGAGAGAGAGAGAGAGAGAGAGAGAGAGAGAGAGAGAGAGAGAGAGAGAGAGAAGAGAGAGAGATTTAACAACAAAAAAAAAGAGAACCTATTTTTTTTCTTGTTGTTTTTTAACAACAAAAAAAAAAACAGGAACCTATTTTTTTTGTTGTTGTTTTTTTTTAAAGTAACTTTGCCCAAAATTATATGGTTAAAAAAAAAAAAAAAATTAAAAAGAGACGAACATCACCCATTGTACAGCACTAATGCAAAATGGAAAGCGAAAGCGGGATGTGCTTACAATTGAAGAGAAGTTGGAAATGCTTTCACTTCTGGAAAAGGTATTTACCAGGGATAAAATAGCGCAATATTTTGGAATTGTAAACGGCACTGTGACTGACATTAAAAAAGTCTGCCTCAGAGATTTAAAAGTTTGCAGTCTTTGATTAGTAGCGTTGGGATTTTTAAGATCTATTGCTCGAGATGAGTACTTACATTTCTGAGTACTCGAATCAAACGCCATTTTAAATGGCAAACTAACACACAACCAAGTAATATGTTAATTAATTAATATAATGTTTGCCTTCTTGTGCAGTTAATTATATATGTTAAAGTATTACTAAATAACGTAAAGTATTTTTCTGGTATCCACACAACTTTACATTAAATTGTAAAGAGATGCCTGGCCTACCTGTTTGAACTGGGTCTCAGGGGTCCTTTACTTTAGTGCAGTAGATCCAACATACAAATAAAAATTGTACTGAACATCAATGGCCATTTGGTTCAAAAGCTTACAGAACAATTTCAAGTGAAAAAAGCCTTCCACCTATGGGAAGATTGGGGAATGGGGTCCACGAGTCTGTGGTAATTGCATCTTTTTCTCCCTTTGAAAGTTGTGTATGAACAGGTGCAGCTTTGCTGTTATTGTTTTACGGGTCAGCACAGTATTGGGATAATCTTACATCGCTTTCAAAACTGCTGCATTCCCAATTCACACGCACTGTCCTCATATGGGATAACGTGATCATATCCAATGTTCGGCCAAATCTATAGCAAATGTTGTTATGGATGTTTGCTTTTTATTGCCATCAGCTCCATCCACAATAATTCGGAATGTTTTCATTTCAAATGGTGAAGCATTGAACTTGAGTTTTTGTGGTACGGCAATATTGTTTGGCATAATTATTTACATACCACGGATTTCTCGTCCGGTTCCTCAAAATACTTCCAAAGTGGCTTCCTTTGTTTAAATAAACAACAAACGCAGAAAAAAACGCTTGTCATTAACGTTATTACCCCGCCATGGAATTGATACCATACCACGCCTACTACAGGCATGAACACACACAGTGCACCTATGAAGCGCCAGATCGACTGAGAATAAAACCTGCCCCAGTGTCAATCTTTCTGTTGCACCAATTAGAAAAGCTACTTGAGGGAATTGCCAAACCCCTTCCTTTTTATAATATCCACCCTTACTGTGGCACTAGAGCAGTCAGACACACGACGGACTACTGATGATAATTTACTAAAAAGAATGTATAAAAAAATACGCGTTTGGTGACATCTGTCACGTGACCGGTGTTACCTTTCTGATTATCTTCTTATAATCAGCTTTAGGGGCCTGCAAAACTAACAAGCCCCAAGGGCCAGAGCAGAATAAACTCCAAGTTTATATACTTGTATAGCTCTGGGGTAAACCCCTAAACAGATGCATAATGATAATAGCGATGCACCTTATAACAACAAACAATGACCACTGTAGTAATTAGAACAAAATATCTGCGGTTTATTACCAGAGAATACAAGCTCAACACGTGTCTTACTCACAGCATGGCCAGGAGAGAGAGAAACTCAGAGCACTTCCCTGACAACACAGACACCCCTCCCTCACTGTACCCAGAATTCCCCCATTAAAGGCACAGTCTTATAACACTACCCCCACTCTGGGTGGTCGTCAGACCCTGACACCAACCCAGCATATTAGAATTGGTTCAAGAACATGGTATAAACAGTAATACATAACTTTTGATCAACATGTGTAACAATCATTTCACAACATTGGCAATACATAGCACAGTCCAAAGAGGTCTTTCCCCATCAGTTTCTTGAATTAACAGTAGTGGTCATAAATGCAAAAGTATAAGCTGGTAAAAAGCTTTGCAACAGTTCGTAGTAATGTTCCGCTATTTAGTAACAATGTCCACAGTCCATCAAAAAGGTGCCAGCATGCACATCCAGGGCATACCAGATACAAACTGATAAAGTCCTTAGAACAAGTCCAAAAGTTTGTGGCAAAATCCATATCCTTGAAAGAAAACTTCTATCAGTTGCTCAGTCCATGTTACAAAAATCAACAAATATCCAATGTTCAACAGCAGATCCTTCTGCTGTCCCATAGTAGGATGCATCACTGGTCCATAGTGACACAGAAGGTTGTCCCTATTGAAAGCTTTTAGGCTTTTGGAAACAAGGTTACATTATAATACAACACGTTATGCAGTTAGTCAGTATACTTCATAACTTAGTTGTACCTAATCATTTCCATTAGTTCCAGCATCGTTTATGCAATTTCAAGATAGCAATACTATCTTTATTAGTACAAATAACAGATTTATAATCTTTTTTTTTCAGATCACATCATTAGAACACAGTATACAGAACCATGCATAAAAATGGCAAGATTGTAAACATGGATTTAAAGAAGACAACTGCAGTTACTCAGATCAATACATTTGCACTTTTTTTTCTAGATACAACACTGAAATAAAGGGGGAAACCATTATATTGAACATGCTATATGTCTGCAGTAATAACATTCATATCCTCTTTTCAGTTTTTAAAATGCTCTAGCTGAACTGTAATTTTAACAGATTACAAATGGTATCACATTGAAGCATTTTATCAAAGTTTGTCATTCACACTTGACAATTTTTCAGTTAGTTACCCAATCACCATATCTATTAGGTGGTTTTCTGCTTCTTTGGGATCTATTTTGAACAAATGGTGGGCTCGCACTTGTTTTATCTTTGTTAACTGAGCCCTTGGGTTTCTTTGAAGTACTATTAGGAGACACAATACTACCCCCACTAGCCTGATCTCTGTGGGGGCTAGCTGGAGTTGGCGGACTATCATGTGAGACCTCGGGTGGGTCAAACAGGTTTGAGAGATTCAGGTCAGTGTCTAATGGGTCTGGATCAAGTATTGGTGGTGGAACCTCTACTGGGCTCCACACCCCAGCCTCTCTAAACACCCAGGCATTGTCTAGCGGTGTTCGGGCCTTGTAAGGTTTGAGCTTGTCATGGTGCACAACCTTTGCTTTAGTTTTGGGAGTCTTTTTAATGCGGTACACAAGGTCGTCCAAATGACCCAGTACAAAATATGGCCCATCGTAAGCTGGCAGAAATTTGCAAACTCGATTCTTCACACGCCTTGTGCCTTTTACCAAATACCAGACAGCGTCACCAACCTGGTACTGAAACTGCTGGGCTCTCTTGTCATATTGCTTCTTTGCTCGCTCTGAAGCTTGACCAAGGACATCTTGAGCTATCCGGTGAGCTTGCTCCATTTGCTCTCGTAACTTTATAACGTACTCAGGCTGAGTCAGGTAGGACTCGTCATCTGGTGGGCGGCCTGCAACCAGATCAATGGGCTCTGTGATCTCACGCCCTAAGAACATCATGTTTGGTGTAATTCCTGTAGAGCTGTGCTTGGTGGCACGATAGGCCATAAGAGCAAAAGGAATCATGATATCCCAGTCCCAGTGGCACCGTTCAGCTGTGGTGGCCAAGATCTTCTGTAGAGTGGCATTAAATCTTTCCACTTGACCGTCAAATTGGGGTCGGAAGGGTGTGGTCCTCATCTTTTCGATTCCCAGTAGTTCACACATTCTCTGGAAAATGTCCGACTCAAAATTGGAGCCTTGATCACTGTGCAGGGCATAAGGTGCGCCATACCTGCATACCCACTCGGAGGTCAGAGTGTCAGCTACTGTCACCGCCTTGTCATCAGGAAGAGGATAGGCTTCCACCCACTTTGTAAAATAATCTTGCACCACCAATATGTAGCGATTATACCTATCAGTCTCATTAAGTGGGCCCATTAAGTCCATGGCAATCCTTTCCATTGGAGCTCCAACACGAACAGTTCCCATCAGAGCTTGTGGAGTTTTAGGAGGCCATGCTTTGGCTGCACAGCTAGTACAGGTCTGACACCAGAATGTGATGTCTTCACGCATCTTGTACCAGTAGTATCGGGTCTGTATGCGAGACAAAGTTCGTTCCACCCCGAAATGTCCCCCAACAGGACCCTCATGCATCTGCTTCATGACACCTGCATGGAATTCTCTGGGCAAAATGATTTGCGGCTGAAATTGGGAACCATCTTGGGAGTAGAAAAGGCGAACCAAGATGCCATCTCTCAGTTGCAGTCTTTTCCATTGAGTCCAGTACGCCTTAGTGGCTGAGCTGAACGGAGATATTGTAGACCATTTGGGTTGGACCCCTCCTTGCTCTTTCAACTTTAGCACCTGTCCAATATCTGGGTCAGTTATTTGCACTTCTCTTAAATGCTCCATGGTCCATCCAGTAAATAGGTCTGAAGGGTTCACTACTGTGTTAGAGACTTTGGCTGTGCATGTTGGTTGCATGCTTGGCTCCAAACTGTGGTCACAAGAATCCATTACCGGCCAGTTCGAAGGTTGGTCGGAGCTCACATCATCAGCAGCATCTTCATCTGGTCATTCTACCCCCACTAGACATGGCATTGGCAACCTGGAGCTCCCACATTCTTCAGGTAGACAGTTTTCTGAGGAACCCAGGTCACACTGAACCTCTTGGTGATAGCACTGCTTGTTTTCTGGCACAGTGTTTAGCATAGTACAGGGACAGGACTTTGGGCAAGGTCTACGAGACATGCTGTCAGCATTTACATGATGCCGTCCTGGGCAGTGCACTACTTTGTAGTCGTACTCAGCAAGCTTCTCAAGCCAGCGAGCAAGCTGGCCTTCAGGTTCCTTCATGCGCATTAACCAGAGCAAGCTGCTATGGTCGGTCCTCACTGTGAAAAACCTTCCCAGTAGGTATTGTCTAAAGTGAGATGTAAATGCCACAACTGCAAGAAGCTCTCTTCGTGTTGTACAGTAATTCTGCTCAGTGGGGGACAATCTTCTACTGCCATATGCCAACATGCGTTCCTCCCCTTCCTGGACCTGGGAGAGAACGGCTCCGATTCCATAATTACTGGCATCTGTGTCCAAAATCAGACCATCACCATCTAGCGGGTAACCAAGGATAGGGGCAGAAACCAGCTGGCTCTTGAGTTCATCAAATGCCTCCTGACAGGCATCAGTCCAGGAAAACCGGGCATATTTCTTTGTCAAGGCATGGAGTGGCTGTGCAATAGTAGCAAAATCCTTCACAAATCGTCTGTAGTATGATGCAAGACCAACAAACTGACAAACTTCTGAAACATCTTTTGGGGTAGGCCATTCTTGAACTTTCTGAACCTTCTGGGGATCAGTAGCAATTCCCATCTCGGAGACAATATGTCCTAAGTATTCCACCTGCCGGCGAAACAGGCAGCATTTTGCAGGCTTGAGTTTTAAATTAGCACTGCGCAGCCGATCAAACACTTGATGCAGCCTAGTCAACATCTCCTTAACACTGCTCCCCATCACAATGACGTCGTCTAAGTACACCAAACATGTCTCCCATTGCATGCCAGACAAAACCCGGTCCATAAGACGCTGAAACGTCGCCGGCGCGTTACATAGGCCGAATGGCATTACATTCCATTCGAAGAGACCTTTCTGGCTGCAGAAGGCGGCTGCTTTGCGTGCTCTCGGGGTCAGTTCCACCTGCCAGTACCCTGATGCCAAATCTAAAGTGGAGAACCACTTGGCATTAGACAGGGTATCTAAGGTGTCCTGGATACGTGGCAGTGGATATGCATCCTTAACTGTGCGCTCATTTAAGGCTCGGTAATCGACACACAGTCAAAATGTTTGATCCTTTTTACGCACCATTACTATTGGTGAGGACCAGCTGCTATTGCTTTTGCATGCCAGACCAGCCTCTAGGCTTTGCTCAATCTGGGAATCTGCATCTTGCTGCTTTCCTCTGGCCATGCGACGTGGTTGTTGCTTCACAGGTGGCCCCACCCCCGTCTGAATATCATGCTGCACAAGACTGGTGCGGCCCAAGTATCCAGGTCCTGTGGAAAAGACATCAGTATATGCTTGGAGTAACTGAGCCAGCTCTAATTGTTCTGAGTCTTCTAATTCTTTAGAGCTCTCTGTAAACAGTGCATTCAAGTGGGCAGGTACAGCATAAGGTTTGTTCTGACATTGCCGCTGAGCAGTACAAATGCTTGGCACTTCTGTGGACGTAACAGTGGACACCAAATCTGCTGGCTGCAACAAGCCTGCTACAGCTCCCCGCTTCACAGTGACGGCCACAGTTCCCGGGTTATATACTCTCACAGGGACTTTCCCTTGTGCATAGCGTGTGTCAACCAAGACTCGGGCTACCAATACTCGGTGCTACTCAACAAACCCCCTGGTGGGGCTCAAAACAGCTTGACCTGCTATCGGGCTGCGATAATGAACATTACCAGGCACAATGTATTCTCGTCCCGACTCAAGAACTGCTGTACGTGCAATGCGAACTACATGCACCCTGGGTTTGTGGTTTGGGTCAAAATAAGACACCATTTCGCCAAACAAGATGATTCTCTGCTCGCCAAAATCCAAATGTGCCTTAGACTGCTCCAAAAATGGGTGTCCTAATATTGCTTCAGTACTCTCCGCAACATCGACAACCAAGAAATTGACACTTACTGACTGAGTTCCAACCTGAATAGGCAGGTTTACTTCCCCCAACACTAACACCTGGGCATGACTGATGCCTTGCAGGGATTTCACTCTTGACTGTTGAAGGGGAGGCTGTAAATCACTGGGTATGGTGTGGTAGTACTGGAGAGGCAGAATGTTTCTCCGTGCACCACTGTCTAAAAGAGCACGAACTTCCATGTCGTAAATCAGAACATGAATACACATTTCTGGCCCCTGTCCCTTAACTATGAGGACATTACCACTTGGCCTAGGATGTTGTTCTGAGCTACCTGGCACCATCCCTGCTGTTTGCTGTTTACCAATTCTCTTCGGTGAAGGGCATTCCCGATACATGTGCCCCACCCCTGAACAATTGTGGCAAATGATCTCAGTCCAGTTCTTTTTCTTTACAGTGGAATTTTTCTTTTTATATTCTGCATTGCTAATCTCAGGTTTCCTAGGCAAAGGTTTTGGTGGTTGACCATGGTGCAAGGCCCTCGAGTTAGGTTCACTTTGTTCACTGTCTATTGTTTCCTCCTCAGAGAAATCTTTCAAAGCCACAGTCCTTGCTCTGCGCTCAGATTTGCCCCTCTCACCTAACTGCATTAGTTGAGTAACACTCTTAGCAGCCTTTCTGGTCGTTTCGAACCTGTGAGCTATTTCAAAAGCCTTAGCCAGATTGTGTGGTTGTTTTTCTAACAACTTTTGTACAAGTCCTGCATCACCTAGAGCATTAGTGAAAACCTCAACACCAATAGCATCTTGGTCAATTTCAGAACGATCAGCATACACAATGGACACTTTCTCATAAATATTGTAGCGAGCACAGGGATTAATGGAGACACGCACACAATAGCTCTTTTAGGTAATGCAGTTTATTAAGCAGCTAACAGCAAGTCAGCGCCAACCAACCAAACACGCACACACAGCCCTTCCCCACCCCAGAGCACTACTCTGCCTCTCAGGGTGACATTCACATACTTAACAAACAACACCGGAAGGGTAATAACAATTGCAGGGAAATGCATAGAACAGTACTGGAACTTTTACAATAACAAACAAATAAACACAACAACAATAATTCCGTTTCTCCCCTACCATAGTTCGTACTCCCAGCATCCTCTGCTGCACATTAACCAAATGTAGGGGACTGGCTCCGGGCACAGCGCCCTATTCGCCGACAGGTGGCAACGGCGAGTCAGTCCAGCCGCGTGCCGTTACACAGCCCCATCTTAGGGCGAGCGTCCCGTCGGCCCAACACTTAATGTCTCACAAAGTCAGAGAGTCCCGGGGGTGGTCGACGGATACGCTGGCCGCGCTGGAGCACAGGTGCAGCGGGCTGGGAGTCAGCTGGAGCCGGAATGCTCCTACCTGGGCCACCAGCTGGTGAACTATTCGGTTGTTGCAAGGGGGAAGCGCTTTCCCTGTCCTGGGAGCTGGCCTCCGGCTGGCTGCAGGGACAACCGAGTTTGTTCCGGGCGGTGGGGGGCAAGCGGTCTTGGTGGAGCACAACCGCCCAGCTACGGGTCCGCAGCCGCACTCGATAAGTCACCTCGGAGAGCCTCTCCAGAACAACACAGGGGCCATCCCAGTTACTGGCCAGCTTGGGGCAGAGTCCCTTTCTTCGCCGGGGCAGTGAACCCAGACCTGCTCCCCAGCTTGGAATCCCGGCCCTTGCAGTGAGTATCGTATGCCCGCTTGACGCTGGCCAGCCGAGGTGAGGTGCTTCCGGCGTAAGCATGGGCAGTGTCCAATCGGTCCTGTAGCTGCTGGAGGTATTCCGGGCCGGCAGGTTCCGGAGTGTGGAGCTGAGGTGGCCGGCCGAACACAAGGTCCACTGGGGTGCGGAGCTCTCTCCCAAACATAAGAGCCGCTGGCGTGCACCCTGTAGATTCATGCACTGCAGTCCGGTAGGCCATTAGGACCAAGGGCAAGCATTGATCCCAGTCACGCTGGTGCTGGGAGGTCCACATGGTCAGCTGGGTGGCAAGGGTGCGGTTAAACCGCTCCCACCAATCCATCGCTCTGTGGGTGTAGTGGGTCGTCCTGGTTTTCTTAATACCCAGCCGCCTGCACACCTCACCAAACACCTGCGCTTCAAAGTTACGCCCCTGGTCACTGTGTAGCTCCTCGGGAACCCCAAACCGGCAGAACATGCCTTCCAGCAGTGCCTCCGCGCAGGTAGTCGCGCTCTGATCGGGGACTGCGTACGCCTCGGGCCATTTAGTAAAGTAATCCATGGCCACCAGGACGTACCGGTTGCCCCCCTCCGTCCGTGGAAACGGCCCTAAGATGTCCACACCGGCGCCGCTCTAATGGTGCCCCCACCTGGTACTGCTGGAGCGGGGCATGAGAGCGGTCCAAGGGGCCCTTCCGGGCGGTGCACTGGTCACAGCGTCGCACATAAGTCTCCACATCACGTCGGCACCGTCCCCAGTAGAACCGCTCCCGAAGCCGACCCAGGGTCTTGGCAACGCCGAAGTGTCCAGTGGCTGGTCCGCCATGCACGGCTCGCAGGACGGTCTCTCGGAGAGCTTGAGGAACCACCGCTTGTAACCGCTTGCCCCTGTCGCAGGGTTTGTCCAGGCACGGTACAGCACACTTTCCCGGAGGCTCAAACATTCCCATTGCGCCAACAGCGCTTTTACCTCCGGGAGAGGGCTGACACCGCACGCCTGGCTGGGCGCTGACCGCCCGATAACCAGCGGATCAGAGGTGCCAGCTCAGCGTCCAGACCCTGCTGACGCTGGATCTCCCCGCTGGCAACTCAAGGGGGTCTCCACAGCTACAGTGGCAGCACTTACTCGCTCCTCCAAGGACCGCTGTGCCTCTCGCTCCTCCATCCGATGGCAGTGCTTACAGTCCTCAGAGAAGCAGGGCGACGGGACAGGGCATCTGCATTATTGTGTAGGCGGCCAGCCCGGTGCTGGACGGAGTAGTCATACCCTTGCAGTGTCTCTATCCAGCGAGCCACCTGTCCTTCGGGCTCATGGAAGTTGAGCAGCCACCGCAGGGAGGCATGATCCGTGCGCAGCTTGAATCTTCGCCCGTAGAGATAGGGACGGAAGTGGTGCCGGCCCGTACTACAGCCAACAGTTCCCGGCGAGTCACACAATAGTTCCGCTCTGTTTTACTAAGAGCTTGGCTGTAGTACGCGACCACTTGTTCCCCGTCCGGGCCTTCCTGGGCTAGCACTGCTCCGATCCCCACATCGCTCGCGTCCGTGTCCAGGATGAACGGTTTTTGGGGATCGGGGAACGCCAAGACTGGGGCCTTCACAAGGGCCTCTCGCAATTCCCCAAAGGCAGCTGCGCAGTCGGTGTCCCAGCTGAACCGGCCCCCTTTCTCGGTCAGGCGGTGCAGGGGCCTGGCGATCTGAGCAAAGTCCTTCACAAAGCGGCGGTAATAAGACGCCAGGCCCAGAAAGCTACGCACCTCCGTCACAGTCCTAGGGACCGGCCAGTCCTTTACAGCAGTCACTTTAGCAGGGTCTGTGGCAATGCCGTCTGCCCTGACAACGTGTCCGAGGAAGTGTGTTTCTCTTCTCAGCAGGTTGCACTTCCCAGGGTGGAGTTTCAAGCCAGCTCCACGGATGCGCTCGAACACAGTCCGCAAGTTCTGCAGTGCCGCCGAAAAGGTTGTGGCGTGCACCAGTAAGTCATCCAGGTACACAACACAATGGGTCCGTGGAACTCCGGCGAGCACCCGCTCCATCAGGCGCTCGAACGTTGCTGGGGCATCACTGAAAACTGCCACAGACCCTGGCCAATGGAGAATGCAGTTTTCTGTCGTGCCTCAGGGGCCAGCTCAACCTGCCAGTATCCGCTGCGCAGGTCGAGGGAGCTGAACCAGCGGGAGCCCGCGATGTAGTCCAGAGCTTCATCGATTCTGGGGAGGGGGTACGAGTCCTTGTGGGTCACTGCATTCAGTTTGCGATAATCCACACAGAACCGCAGTGACCCGTCTTTCTTTTTTACCAGCTGGGCTGGCGCGGCCCAGGGGCTAGCCGACGGTTCAATTACCCCGGCAGCGGCCATTTCCAGAATCATGCCCTCGGCCGCTTCCCGCTTTGCCAAGGGTAGCCGCCGTGGCCGCTCCCGGATCGGAGCCGCGTCTCCCGTGTTAATGCTGTGCTGAACTAATCCAGTCCGCCCACAGTCCTCTATGTTTGCAGCAAAAATGTCCAAGTACCCCCTTAATAGTTCCCATAACTGGTCCCGCTGGCCCTGAGATAGACCCTCCTTACTCCTCTGCCACAGCGCTTTCACCGCATCAGTTGTCCTGCAGTCCTGTGTTCCACCGGTTGTGGTTGCAGGGGGCGGTGAAAGTTCTGCAGGGGAGGGGGCGGAGACAGTTGAAGCCCTTGTAAACTCTGTCGCCCGATGTCCTGTCCTCTGCTTCTGGGAGAGGCGGGTCCTGCCCCCCACGTCCGGCGAACCTCCCTCGTCTGGCTATGCCGCCGCGGTGGTTCTGGTGCGGCGTTGCTCCCCTTCCTTCTCCCGACCGGAATCAGGCGCAGTTGGCTCTGGCCAAGGCACAGGGTTCCCTCAGCCAAGTCGATGGTAGCTCCTACTTTGTTCAGGAGGTCCAGGCCCAGAATGCAGCGATCCTGTATCTCCGCCAGCCAGAATTCGTGTTGGATCGTGCAGTCTCCGAGCTGGATCTCCAGGCGCCCGTCGTCCCAGCATGGACGCGACCTGGCCGGTGACAGTGCGGGGCGAACCTTGGTGGGCGTCCAGCCTCCCAGCCATCCGTCACTTTCTCTGGGGAGGACCCGGGCGCAGGATGGAGATGGTGGAGCCCGTGTCGACCAAGGCCTTGCACTGCACCCCATTTAGGAGGCAGGGTGCATGCAGACTGTTGCCCTGGCCAACACGGCCCACCATTGCCACCGCGTCGTTCTCATTGTCTCTATGGGTGGGGGAAGGAAGGTGAAGGAGCGGCGGTCCCCCGTTTACGCCGCTCCTTTTTCGTTTCCCGCCGACAACGTCTCTTGTTCAGACGGTACTGGGTGACGGCGGTGGCGGCATTGTGCATGCAGGTGACCCGGGCTTACGCAGTTCCAGCAGCGCCTTACAGGCGTGGTCTGCCTGACAGCGGCGGTATCCTCGTCTCCATCGCTATCTTCCTTTCCTCTGACCGCGCAGACTCTGGGGATCCGGACTCGCTCGCCCTCCTCGAGCACGGCCTCAATCCTTAGGGCATGGGTTAAAGCCTGCTCTAGGGAGGTTGGGGCAACGAGCGAACCTGTTGTCTGAGCGGTGGGGTTCAGGCCACGGATGAACGCCTCCATCGCCAGGTCTTCTTGTACAGCCGGAGGTAAACCAGGATACCCCCTCCGTGCCAAGTATTTAGTGTCCGCGGCCAGTATCCCGGTTTCGGCACTGGCTCTCTTCTTGCGCGTGGCGAGGCGATCGCGCAGGCTGACGGCTGACTCCACTTGTCCAAAGCGGCGCTGGAGAGCCGTGGATAGGGTATGGAAGTCACACGGCTCCTCTGGGTCTAAATCGAGCAATGCTTGCATCGCCTTCCCTTCCAGTGCTGCCGCCAGCTGCCCCGTCTGTTCTTCTATTCTCCAGTTGTTTGCCAAGGCTGCGAGGCGGAACTTTGCTTGGTAGGCTTCCCAGGGCGCAGTCCGTCATAGCGGCCTGCCTTGACAGCACTCTTGTTGGCAGGCTGCGCTGGTTCCACCGAGGCAGGGGCTGGGGCCACCCAGGCTGATAAGGGTTCACGCCACTTTGGTTCCGTTCTCGGCCGTCCTCTTCCCGCCACCCGGCGTGCTCGCAGCCTCTCCTGGAGTAGCCCGCTTCGGCTAGCCTCGTCTAGGCTGCTGCTCCCGAGGCATCCCGCCTGGTTGCCGTCTTCGGCGCCTCTCCGGAGGTGGCGGCGGCTGCCAGCTTCTTTCTTGCCGTCTTGGCGTCTCTCCGAGGTGGCGCGCTTGGCTGCCAGCTTCTTTCTGCTGCAGCAAGAGTTCGCCGCCGTGGGTCTTCTGAAGCGAGTCTTGCTTCTCCGCGTCGCCGCTGGGTGTTCTGCATCCGTCCCGTCAGCTGGGCGATCTGTTGCTCCATCCTCTGGATCTCTTCGTCCATCTTCCAGCTGCGGATTAAGTGCGTGTCATCCATCCCGCTTCTGACACCAGTGTAGCGAGCACAGGGATTAATGGAGACACGCACACAATAGCTCTTTTAGGTAATGCAGTTTATTAAGCAGCTAACAGCAAGTCAGCGCCAACCAACCAAACACGCACACACAGCCCTTCCCCACCCCAGAGCACTACTCTGCCTCTCAGGGTGACATTCACATACTTAACAAACAACACCGGAAGGGTAATAACAATTGCAGGGAAATGCATAGAACAGTACTGGAACTTTTACAATAACAAACAAATAAACACAACAACAATAATTCCGTTTCTCCCCTACCATAGTTCGTACTCCCAGCATCCTCTGCTGCACATTAACCAAATGTAGGGGACTGGCTCCGGGCACAGCGCCCTATTCGCCGACAGGTGGCAACGGCGAGTCAGTCCAGCCGTGCCCGTTACAATATAATCTCTGAGAACATGTAGTGGTTCCCCAGGTTGCCGGATTCTTTGCCGCAATTCTATCCCAAGAGCATCAGCATGATCAGAAAGAGGACCATAAGCAGCTTCCAGCTCTGAAACCATTCGCTTGTAATCCCACTGAGCAGATCTGGGGTTTTTGTGCACGATGCAACCTGCTGCCCCAACCAGACAATACTTAAGCTGTACAGACATGGTTCTTTCTGACCAGTGATTGGCCTTTGCACAATTTTCAAAGTGGCGGAGAAAATCTCTCCACGATCCCGAGCCATCAAACTGTCCAGGCCGTAGAGTAGGAATTCTTTCCTTGTGGGTCGAGCATTCACTATCGCTACTGCTGGGCGATGTCTCAAAATGCACCTGCCTGCGTATCCTATTGCGTGATTGCTTCCTCCGATTATCACAAAAAGGCCCCTCAAAATAACACCGGCCTGCACCCTGCTCTCTCTCAACTGGCTGTGAATACATCAGACCATGGCTATTGCTAGCTACAAAATCATCATGGTGCTGGCGACCTGGCATTATTGGTGTGTATGGCACAAAAAATGATTCGCCGTCCTGCAATGGTGTTGATTGGCGGTGACTGTAGGCCACACTCACCGGAGGGTTAGCAGTGTGCCTGCTCTCTAAGCCCGACACTTGATTTGTATCAGTTTGATAATTTACAAAAGGATTGTTTGCTATAAATGGATTTGTACACACTTGACTTTGCTGCTGTGGTACAGAATAACCACTGAATGGATTCAAAGTACTTGCATTAGCAGCGTATTCATTATTTACAGCAGTATTTTCCTCACCAGACATCGAGGAGTTAATTCCTAATGCAATGCCAGAATCAGCACTCCAGTACTGTAAGTTCACTACTAACTGGTCTCACACTGTCCGCAGTAAACAACTCAGGACACACAGATACAACTTCAGCTTTTGGAGAAAGAAAAGGGTTCGTATTCACATTCATATTTGCACCCACATACTGCAAAGAACCATTCTGAGCCCAAACTGCTGGAAACCGCACATTGTTTCTCTCTACAGAATTTCCATCTATGCTTAACAAACAGTAAACAACTTACTGCACAATAACTCAACAAATAATAAACCCGCAGTGCAAAAATATACACAAACACAATTTAAACATGCACGCTATTATCCCGGACGAGCCCCCAGTGTTACCTTTCTGGTTATCTTATAATCAGCTTTAGGGGCCTGCAAAACTAACAAGCCCCAAGGGCCAGAGCAGAATAAACTCCAAGTTTATATACTTGTATAGCTCTGGGGTAAACCCCTAAACAGATGCATAATGATAATAGTGATGCACCTTATAACAACAAACAATGACCACTGTAGTAATTAGAACAAAATATCTGCGGTTTATTACCAGAGAATACAAGCTCAACACGTGTCTTACTCACAGCATGGCCAGGACAGAGAGAAACTCAGAGCACTTCCCTGACAACACAGACACCCCTCCCTCACTGTACCCAGAAATACCCCATTTAAAGGCACAGTCTTATAACACTGGTTATACGCCTAGCATATTATTATTAAACGTTTTACCACTTCTTTAGTGTTTATACGTTTAAAAGTCCCATCCCTATAAACTACCAGACCAGGTTCTATTGTTTCTTTTTTTAAAAGGGTTAAAATGATGTTCAGGAGGATGGAGTTCATATTGTGAAGGAACTATATTATTGTTTAAAATTAAGAAGAAATTTGGGAGTTTGTGTGTGTGTGTGTGTGACTTTAGCCGGGTCCACACCTGAGCGATCAGTTGCGCAACCCAGTTGCTCCCGAAATCGCGCAATTGCAGTGTCCACATCTGAGCAATTACTTGTGCCACAAGGTTCCCGCGTCTACAAGATTCATTTTTTTATGATAACTGAGGTGACAGGTTTTTGTTTGTTTGTTTTTTACATTTTTATTCTATATACAAGGTGAAGTATTTATTTTATTTATTTTTTGACAACCGAGGTGACACAGGTCGTAATGTGTCCAGTAATTAACGAGGAAGAGTTGGCTGTTATTTTTTTTTCAACTGTTATTTTAAATACCATATTCCTCAAGAAAAAAAAAAAACCCGCGTAAAAGCTGGAGGATGCCGTTTAATTTAATTTTTTTTTTTAACGCCGACATTTTTAAAATTAGAGCTTCTTAATATGCAAGCCGTGCAGTCAGCATTATAAGAACCAATCAGAGTTGGCGAATTACCACGTGTCACCTGTGTCTACAGAAGTCGCTCAGCTGGTTGCTTGGAAAGTAGAGAACGGCTCTACTTCAAGCAACTGGTTGCGCAACTGCTCGCAACTGGTTGCAGGGACGTCCACATATAAGCGACTCGGTTAAAAGCAACTAAGTTGCGCAGGTGTGGACCCAGCTTTTGATCCTTGTGCATCTTTATATATATATATATATATATATATATATATATACGTTACTGTACAGCAAGCAGCAACTTGTGACTTAATTCCATCACACCTTGTTGGTTTGTGTGGTTTAGCCTCCCATCGCAGAGGTCGGAAACCAACAATGCTTTTACAAAGAGACATCTGTTGATCTTCATCTAGTAATTCTCCTTTCAGTTTTGTTTTATTCTAATGCAGTTTTTGCACAAGCTGTGTAGGATTTCCAGCACTGTGACTCACTAAAAGCACAGTAATAGATGGAGGCATCTTTCAACTGAGAGTCTTCAACTTTCAAAGTTACCATTTTTTCCCTGGCTTTTACTTCCATTGAAAAGCGAGTTTCAAGGCCATCAGCTCTGAATTCTATATTGTCTTCCCGCCTCCGTATTAAAAACTGAGGTCCTGTTTCTCCATCATGTCTGTACCAGTAGAGGAAGTATCTGCTAAGACTTGTTGTATAACTGCATTTAAAAAGAGCAGTTTGTCCTTCTCGAACTGTTATTTTGGGAACAGCCTGTGTGACTGCATTTCCAGAGACAAGATCTGAAATAATAATAATAATAATAATAATAATAATAATAATAATAATAATAATATGCTGTTAATTTTAGAAGAATAAAAGATTATAATTACCAAGTGCTGTAATTAGCAATACACACTGAAGGATCATTCCTTGCAGTCTTCTACCAGAATCATCTTGCAGAGAAGGGACAGACATTACTCCCCTGTACAGTTTTCAAGTGGAGTACCAGGCTGTGCTTCACAAGTTGTGTGTTGCTATAGGTGGAGTGTTCCTTTGACACATTGCAGATATTCATTTCGTATCATGTGATAACAAAACAAGAATCAGGTGTTTAGGACCCGCCTCCTTCCCCACACTTCTAGCTTGATTTCAGACCAGGGTATTTTACACTTCGTAGTGGAAAGTTGATACATTTATAAACAGTATAAACACATGTATATGTAATGGCTATTGAGCAACTGTTTTAAAAGGTAAATGGCAGTGAACTTCATCACATGGCAATGACTAACACAGTGATCTTTATCAAATCATCAGGTGCATTTGTTTCTGAAAGTGCTACCAATAAAGATAGTAGCTGGATTAACTTGTCATGTATTTACAAGTAACAGGAACACTTCCTCTTTCTTGAACTGCTCTTTCAGAATCTTCCACTGTTAGTGTATTTCTAAGGACAAAGTCTTAAATAAATAAAATATATGCTTCAATGAAATATATCTGCTTCCATCTCACAATATTAATATTATTATTACAAACACATTTTTTAAAGCTGAAGCTTATCTATTGCAATAAATGAAATGAAGCACACAGGTAACATTTCTTACAGCCTTTTTTGAGAATCAGCTTCAGACTACAGACACCATTATTGAAGTAGTTTCCGTGCAGATGACTTGAATGCTGTAAATGAACTTTATATCCATACAGAAGGTAAGCATGGGTGAAAGAGAGACATCATGTGGTTACTTTTGTAATTAGTGGAACTTACCTTCAATATCCAGTGCTGTTTCATGTTGTCTTCAATATCCAGTGTTGTTTCATGTTGTCCTTCAATATCCAGTTCTGTTTCACGTTGTCCTTCAATATCCAATGCTGTTTCATGTTGTTTTCAATATCCAGTGCTGTTTCATGTTGTCTTCAATATCCAGCTTAATATTTTCCTGGTCTAATGCTACTGTTGAGACTTACATATTTCGGATCACGTCTGATTACTGTTACATAACAACATAAGAACGTAAGAAAGTTTACAAATGAGAGGAGGCCATTCGGCCCATCTTGGTCGTTTGATTGTTAGTTGATCCCAGAATTTCCTTATTGATCCCAGAATCTCATTAAACAGCTTCTTGAAGGATCCCAGGGTGTCAGCTTCAACAACATTGCTGGGGAGTTGGTTTCAGATACCCACGATTCTCTGTGTAAAAAAAAGTGCCCTCGATTTTCTGTTCTGAATGCCCCTTTATCTAATCTCCACTTGTGACCCCTGGTCCTTGTTTCTTTTTTCAAGTTAGAACCAGAAGATTAAAAAAATACTAGATTCTCAGATTACATCAACAGAAATAATAAAATGCCAGGGGAAGATAGTTCTGAGGTTTTTTTTTTGTTTTTTTTTACGTCTGTGAAGGAAATATAATGAGTTCTGGTTGTAAATCTCCCTCTCGACCTGTGAGGATACTGTAGCGAAGCTTAAAGGGAAAGGCTTTGGACAGGTTGTCCTGACAGTTCATTCCCTGGGTCGGGAAGTCAATCAGCCTGGAAAAAGACGAGACTCCAGTGCGAGAATGTATTGACCTGGAAAGTAAACGAGGTAGCAGCTGCAGGCAATAGAGTCAGCTGTAATCGTTTACCAAGGGGTCATGCATAATCGCATAAAAGGGGCTGGAGAATTGTAAATCTTTTCCTTCGCTTGGGTTTTGCTACAAGGAAACTGGAAGGACCGGGAGATTGCCCAAAATAAATAAACGAAAGGAGTTTGTGAGTGTTTTGTTTGTTTGTCTGTTTAGTAATTGTCTGTGTTTGTTATCACTAGACGGCTAAACACAGATCCGGAGCTGTCGCCAAGGGCCAGCATGAAACCGGATCATCACTGCACTACCGTCACGAATAAACATTGTTATCAGCACTTGTTTCACTAATAGCACGTATTATATTGTACTTCACCACAAGCACTGAGAGCACTCACTTTGGAACAGTGATCGTGTGTGTCTAATTGTGTGTTTTGTACCGTGTCTATTATTTGCGGGACTGCAACCCTTTGTTTCATTACTGTGCAAATCACATAGTTGTGTATTGCCAGCTCTTTATTATTTACTGGCGGGTCATCAGACCATTGGATTATACACCATTAAATCAATCATTTTCACCCGTACTTTGTTGTCTGTGTGTTCTTGGGATTACTGTAACCGCACTGCACCTGCTATACACCTGCTACCACTTACCACTTTGCCACAACGTCTCATAAGGATATATTTACCCCATTTCTTCTAGATGTTGTTAACTATGCCTTTTTAAATAAGGAACATGCTAAATCTATGCTAGCATATATGTCTTATTCTAAAACAGGATAATGGCCCTAAACAGTGTAGCAGCTATCATCCTTGCTTCTCCAAACAGATTGCAAAATTCAATCAAAAATTGTAGCTGCTAGACGTCAAAAGCCTATCGATAACATTATTCATCGTGACCAGAAGGGCTTCATGAAAGGTAGATTTTCATCAGATCACGTTAGACAATTAATGACCTTACAAATACTGATGGTAACATAGAAACAATTGTGGGATATGAAGTGGAGGCACACTGGCAATGCTTCCACTATCCATTCTCTTATTGTACACACTGGCCATGCTTCCACTATCCATTCTCTTATTGTACACACTGGCAATGCTTCCACTATCCATTCTCTTATTTTACACACTGGCAATGCTTCCACTATCCATTCTCTTATTGTACACACACTATCCATTCTTTATTGTACACACTTCCACTATCCATTCTCTTATTGTACACACCATGCTTCTTCCACTATCCATTCTCTTATTTTACACACTGGCCATGCTTCCACTATCCATTCTCATTGTACACACTATCCATTCCATCTTATTGTTACACACTGGCCATGCTTCCACTATCCATTCTCTTATTGTACACACTGGCAATGCTTCCACTATCCATTCTCTTATTTTACACACTGGCCATGCTTCCACTATCCATTCTCTTATTGTACACACTGGCCATGCTTCCACTATCCATTCTCTTCCATTCTATCCATTCTCTTATTGTACACACTGGCTTCCACTATCCATTCCTTATTGTACACACTATCCATTCCATTCTTATTTTACACACTGGCCATGCTTCCACTATCCATTCTCTTATTTTACACACTGGCCATGCTTCCACTATCCATTCTCTTATTGTACACACTGGCAATGCTTCCACTATCCATTCTCTTATTGTACACACTGGCCATGCTTCCACTATCCATTCTCTTATTTTACACACTGGCCATGCTTCCACTATCCATTCTCTTATTGTACACACTATATCCATTCTCTTATTGTACACACTGGCCATGCTTCCACTATCCATTCTCTTATTGTACACACTGGCCATGCTTCCACTATCCATTCTCTTATTTTACACACTGGCCATGCTTCCACTATCCATTCTCTTATTTTACAAATAGTAATGTACTTTTCAGAAAATGTATATGGGGATATAAGAAAGCAATGCTTAAAATCAGTAAACTGTTTGACAGTCATAATAGAGGAGATATGAATATTCCCGATCCATACGGGTATTATTTAGCTTATTAAATTTGGCCTCTTGGAGGTTGGTTTGCAAAATCAAGCAATCCATAAACTTAGGTTAAATTGCTGAAAGTATTGCCCCCCACAGTTTAAAAGATGTTATATGTTTGCACACAACATTTTTAAAAGGTCAGCCCTTCTTTTAAAGGACTTTGAAATAATTGGTTTCAGTTCAGAAATAACCTAAACATTTTCTATAATAAGAAACCTTTATTTAACCTCACTTGGATTAAAAAAGCCTTTTTTTCCTTACATTAGAATTGTAGTGATTTAAGTTCTGATGCCACCTTTGAATGTAGACATCAATCTCTCTTTCCTTCTTTCACCTGAAGAAGAGACCTTTGAGGTCTTGAAAGCTTGTGATTCATTATTGTTTAGTTAGTCCAATAAAATGTATAGCATCTCCTTCTCTTTGTCTATCATCATATCAAGAAATGTTTAGCCAACTTAATCCCTCATCTTCACTGTCATAATCTGACTAAACTGGAGATGTTTTTATTAAATCCATTTGTATCCAAGTTGTACAGATGATTTAAACATAATTAGTGTAAAATCACAATGGGAGAAAAAGTTAGGAACTCCAATAATTGCATCATCCTGGAATATTGTTCATTTTAATGTATAATTATGTTATTTTTAGCAAACAATATGTAATGCTAAATTGAAATTGCAAGCCCTTTGCTAAGTGTTACGTTTGACATGTGTAATGCTATGTATTTAACTAACAGTTTTATAAAATATTTGTTTTGCAAATAAAAAAATACATATATTTGTATGTCTTTAATGGGCTATATTCCAGCACAGTGGTTTCTCTTCACCACTTGAAACAGGCACATTTGTTTTTTGCTATGTTGGGTTATATTTGCAGGCTGATATAGTTTTTGCACGCTAACTTAGCAAGATGCAGCATTGTGTGTCACTGAGAGCACAGTAATAGGTGGACGAATCTTTCAGCTGTGATCCTGTAATTGTTAATGTTGTCGACGTCTCTCTGGTTTTCAGCTCCATGGAAAAACGTGTGTCAAGACCGTCAGCTCGCCGTTCAGCAATGCTGCCCGAATTCATCCGGATCAAAAACAGAGGAGGATTCGCCTCATCATGTCGGTACCAATAAAGATAGTAGCTGGAATAACTTGTTGTGTATTTATAAGTAATTTGGACATCTCCTCCTTCTTGAACTTGTTTTTCAGACTCTTCCATTGTTAGTGTATTTCCAAGGACAAAATCTTAAATAAATTAAAGATATGCTTCAATACATCTAGTTTTTACATAAACCACTTCACTGTCTTTCAAAAATAATAAAATAACAGGGGTTATTATTATTATTATTATTATTATTATTATTATTATTATTGAAAACACATTTTTAAAGCAGAATTGAAACTTACCAATTACAAAAAGTACAATGAAACACACAGGTAACATTGCCTGCAGCCTTCGTTGAGGATCAGCTTGCTTAGAAACTACAGACATGACACACAGACGGAGTGTAGCTCCCCTGAAGATGACTTGACTGTTGAGAATGAGCTGTATGTTCATACAGCTGGGCAGCATGGGTAAACAGAGACATCCATTTCACATCATGTGACTGTTCTTGTCATCAGGAGGATTTATCTCAATACAGATTGGGTGAGCTGTGTTAGCTTTGCAGGGTATTGGAAGGTTCTGGAAACCAGTAGAAGTCTGTAGAATGTAAACTTATTCTAAAGAGAGTTGCACACACTGGGCTGATGAGCCAGAATTGATAGAGCTGCACACACTGGGCTGATGATCCAGGACTAATAAAACTGCACACTCAGGGCTGATGAGCCAGGAATGATAGAGCTGCAAACTCTGGGCTGATGAGCCAGGACTGATAAAGCTGCACAAACTGGGCTGATGATCCAGGACTGATAGAGCTGCACACACTGGGCTGATGTTCCAGGACTGATAGAGCTGCACACACTGGGCTGATAATCTAGGACTGATAGAGCTGCACACACTGGGCTGATGATCCAGGACTGATAGAGCTGCACACACTGGGCTGATGATCCAGGACTGATAGAGCTGCACAAACTTGGCTTATGATCCAGGACTGATAGGGCTGCACACACTGGACTGATGATCCAGGACTGATAGAGCTGCACACACTGGGCTGATGATCCAGGACTGATAGAGCTGCACACTCAGGGCTGATGAGCCAGGACTGATAGAGCTGCAAACTCTGGGCTGATGAGCCAGGACTGATAGAGCTGCACAAACTGGGCTGATGATCCAGGACTGATAGAGCTGCACACACTGGGCTGATGATCAAGGACTGATAGAGCTGCACACACTGGGCTGATGTTCCAGGACTGATAGAGCTGCACACACTGGGCTGATAATCTAGGACTGATAGAGCTGCACACACTGGGCTGATGAGCCAGGACTGATGGAGCTGCACACACTGGGCTGATGATACAGGACTGATAGAGCTGCACACTCTGGGCTGATGAGCCAGGACTGATAGAGCTGCACACACTGGGCTGATGATCCAGGACTGATTGAGTCAACACTGGCCTGGTTTCCACGCAGTTGAGAAACTCCAGATCCTCTCTCTACTGTCATGACTTCTGTGACATAGCAGCACATACCACACACACACCTCTCACTACAGGAAGAGTGCATCTGAAACATTGTACACATTTAAAGGGGTTTGCAAATCGCTTCTCACGCAAAAAAAACTGTGCAATTGACATGGAAACATATCTGAAAGCCGTACCTGTTGCTTACAAGACTTCAGCAGTGAAAATCCGTTTGTGACGTAACCTTGCACAACTTTCTACTATAACTAAAGGCCTTTATTATCTGATAATCCTTTATTATCTGAGATGTGCTGCAAGTAGCCCTGGCAAGGTTCTTTGACCAAATAGGAAAAAATATGCACAGAGTACGAGGGGTTTAGAGACCCATTCATCAGTGTTTTATTTTTTATTTTTTATGTGACACCATGTATTCAACATTTCAAATTATTGCCATAATTAAGGGTATAAAGCAATGTTATAAAAAATACTGTAAAAAAGTGCTGGGATTTTAGCTCCGTTTGTAGACTACGAAGGATCAGATTTGCTTAAGCTACGGGTTCTGTAGCAAAACTTGTACATATGATATATATATACGTGTATAATAGGGTGATAATAAATATATATGCAGTCAAAAATGTTTAGCAAATAATACAACCATAGTACACCCAGACATAGGGCATTCTTATATATTTTTTTTATTTGTGTAGCTCTACGTCTGGATTTTTTATTGCCCGTTCTTTTTTTTATTAATTTTTTTTGGTGGGCAAATGAGGCAGGCTGCCTTGCCATGCTTCAACCTAAAACCTCAGTGGAAACCCAGTTTATGAAAGCTGCATGATATCAGTATAAGGCCAGATTGGAACTCAGACAAACATTTAAATATACCCTCCCACACATTAATATTAATTAGGTTATTTGCATTTGGAAGGATAATTTCTCTGACTAAAAGAAAACTACATGGAAACCCACACTGCCCGAAAGGTACTGCCAAAATAGCGTGAGAAAAAAGGTGAGACTTATTTTTCTTTGCTTTTTTTCTGTTTTGCTTGTACAGTCACATGGATCTGACCCTGTCTAGGAGTAATCATTGCTGTTAGCTCATGGACACCCACAACCTCCTTTCACAATACTCTCATGGACACCCACAACCTCCTTTCACAATACACTCATGGATACTCACAACCCCCTTTCACAAGACACTCATGGAAACCCACAACCCCCTTTCACAAGATACTCATGGATACTCACAACCCCCTTTCACAAGATACTCATGGACACCCACAACCCCCTTTCACAAGATACTCATGGATACTCACAACCCCCTTTCACAAGATACTCATGGATACTCACAACCCCCTTTCACAAGATACTCATGGATACCCACAATCCCCTTTCACAAGATACTCATGGATACCCACAACCCCTTTTCACAAGATACTCATGGATACTCACAACCCCCTTTCACAAGATACTCATGGAAACCCACAACCCCCTTTCACAAGATACTCATGGACACCCACAACCCCCTTTCACAAGATACTCATGGATACCCACAATCCCCTTTCACAAGATACTCATGGATACCCACAACCCCTTTTCACAAGATACTCATGGATACTCACAACCCCCTTTCACAAGATACTCATGGAAACCCACAACCCCCTTTCACAAGATACTCATGGATACTCACAACCCCCTTTCACAAGATACTCATGGACACCCACAACCCCCTTTCACAAGATACTCATGGATACCCACAACCCCCTTTCACAAGATACTCATTGTTTTTATCTTTTTGAACTTCCATCTGACTGCTGATGGAAATCACTTCCAATCCTTATTAATTGTAAGATACCAACGGAACATCATTGTCTATGTAGTCTGCTTCCATTATTCTGATAATAGTTTTTGATGTTTAGTAAGCATTTTATCCATTCCTTTGCAAGTTCTTGTTGTTTTTTGTGGTTGTCTTGCCTTTTTAAACTGAGGAAAAGTGACAAAATGGTATGTGAATACAAGAATGATAATTCTGATTAGTCTGTTAATCATCCGTGATCAGGAGTGGGTTAGAGAAGTGAAACACGTGGACTATCCCTCCCTAACTGAGATATAGAAACAGACAGCACCACATGCAGTTCTTAATTAGCACACTTAATAACAAGGGAATAGCCACAATATTTGTCTACTTGACTAAGTTTATTATAGTTTTATTAACACAAGGCATCAATGAGCTCATCAATGGGACACTATGGGCTTCGCAGTATTACAGAACACACAGACCACTGACTGATCTAGGTGGTTATGCTGTCCTGTTCAGTTATGCACTTTGGAGCTAAAACTAAATAAAACACACCACAACCGCAGCTAGGGACTGCATTCTGCATCCTGGTTTAGATTTTGCACTAGATCAGCACTCGCATGCAGCACTGTGGGTCGAACAAAGCACAGTAGTATGTGGCCGAGTCGTCCAGCTTCGTACTGGCAATTGCTAAAGTTGTCACCTTGTCACTTGTTTTTAACTGTGTGGAAAAACGTCTGTCCAGGTTAGTAGCACGGTGTTCATAATCTTTCTCCCGCCTCTGAGTTAAATAGAGAGGGGGCATCTCTTGGGCATGTTTATACCAGGCAAGAGCATAGTAGGTGAAACTTGTAGTGTATTTACAAGTAAGCTGAACCGTTTCTCCCTCACGAACTGTACTTGAACGATCATCTTGTGAAACTGTATTTCCAGAGACAAGATCTGAAATAAATAAGTAAACAAATAAATTAAACATCATGCTTTATTAATGATGAGACTGTATTTGACTGGACCATTATTATTATTATTATTATTATTAGTAGTAGTAGTAGTAGTAGTAGTAGTAGTAGTAGTAGATTAGAGGTAAATTAAGTAACAGAACAGAAACTACCAGTGGCAAGGACTAGCATTGCAAACTGAATGATCATTGTTTGCAGTCTTGCAGAAGAATCTACTCAGAAACACAGAGATTCCCCTGGATCCCCTTTATATGAACATGAGGAAGTAATCTGCTCTGTTTATAAGCTTCCTTCTCATGTGGGTGTGGGTTTCATCTGTGACATATTATCAATGTTAATTTCACACTGTGTGATCTTAAAAAAAAAAAAAAAAAGATGATGACGAAAAGGATGCATCACACCCACACTTCCATTTGGTTTACTGCCCAGGCATAAAATGTCTTTGAAATTTTTTTTTTTATTCTCTTTAGTGTATGACCATTTGTAATCTCATGCAAGTTTGTAGAACTAAAGACAAAGGGACTGTCAAATATAAACTGGGTATAAAAAACAATCAATCACTCAGCAAGTATTTCAAGTTCAAAGTATCTGAAGCATTTTTTTGTTGTTGGCTATTTTGTGTTTATTTTAGCCACCTGACCATCGTCCAGTCTGTCACAACCTTATTTCCAAAAGTGACTTTATTGTCTAAATGACTTATCTATTCATATTATTTTTGGTCTTACAGTGCCTCAGCCCCCAGTATTTCTTTGTAAAATGGAAGAACATGCTTCACAAATGTGTACCGTTCCATCCCAAGCTGTTGTTGGCTTACAGCATGTGGTTTAGTACCACACCTACAATTTGATGTTTTTACACTGAGGGACAGTGACACCTAGTGGTAATTTTAGTCTTGCACGTAGCACTAGTTCTATTTGAGTCATAGGAAAACTGCAGCATTCACCACACAACATCTGGTCAGCTTGTATTTTTCCGTTTTAAAAGACTAAAGTCTTTAACATGTGCATTTAATTTTTTTTTTTTTTTTTTTTTTTTTTTTTTAGCAGACGCCTTTATCCAAGGCGAGTTACAGAGACTAGGGTGTGTGAACAATGCATCAGCTGCAGAGTCACTTACAATTACGTCTCACCTGAAAGACGGAGCACAAGGAGGTTAAGTGACTTGCTCAGGGTCACACAATGAGTCAGTGACTGAGGTGGGATTTGAACTGGGGACCTCCTGGCCCTTTTCTTTAACCACTGGACCACACAGTCTCACTTCCTGCCAAATAGTTTCCCAGAAATCACTCCAAAGTTCCTTATTGTTTTTCTAATAATATCTGTGCAGCTTTGGTTGACAATAGGTCGCATTATATGTGTGTTTGACTTTTCTCGAGACAGTGTCTTGTGAAATAAACGTGGACAAGGAAAGTCCCTAAAATACTGTTTACATGAGCAGAGAACAGGTTCACGAGAAAGAATCCACGTGTCATGGTGTTTGCCATAAATGGATATTAAAGATCTGATTTGCTTTTTAATACTTTGTTTAAGTAAACTGGGCCAAATCCGAGTGGTGGTTGAACAAGCGTTTGGCTATTGAAAGGGAGGTGGCGGATACTACTGAAGCGTACTGAAGTGAACCACGAGTGTGTTCCCCAAATTATTACAGCCCGCTGTACCCTGCACAATCTGTGCCCGGACCATAAGGAGGTGTTCAGGCAAGCAGAAGAATGATAGATTATGGATGTAACCCCAGTTCCCTGAAAGAGAAGATGACCGCCAATTTGCATACTTTTGGGATATGCCTGCTTGTCAGGTATTCGCTGAGCATTTTATATCAAAGCTGCCGATAGGCCCCTCCGCGGAGTGACGTCCTCGGTCCCGCCTCACCGAGGTAATAAATAGTCACTAGTGGAGATCTCAGTCTCTTTTGCATTGAACCGACGAATGAGGGTGATGCAACCTAACAAGGTTGGCGGTCATCTTGTCTTGCAGGGAACCGGGGTTACATCATTCCCTTTCACTTCAAAGCTGACCGCCAATTTGCATACTTTTGGGAAAGTATACCAGAGCCGTCGTGAAGGAGAATGAGCGGACTGCCATCTAGTGTTGGTGGTGTGAGCGTGCAACCTCAAGGACCCTATTGTCTATTAAAGGCATAGAGAGATCTACGACATTAAGTCGGTAAAACCTGGTAAACGTATGCGGGATAGTCCAACTAGCAGTACATATATCGGTCAACGAGGCACCTCTGAAGAGGGCCCATGATGTACCCACACCTCTGGTTGAGTGCACGGCCACCCTCCCAGGTGGGGGTAGGCTGGCATTAGTATACCCAGTCGAAACCGTGTCCACAATCCAATGGGACAGTCGCTGCTTAGAGAGGGATTGACTTCTGGTCCATTCACCATGACAAACGAAGAGCTTGTCAGCCTGACGCAGCGCTCTCATTCTATTCACATAGCATCTCAATACCTGAACTCGGCAGAGGGAATTTAATCTCCTATCCAACTCCTCCGCAAAGGGAGGGGGATGGAAATCCTCTATTTCCACTGATTGATTCAAGTGAAACTCTGTAATCACCTTAGGGAGGAAGATAGGGTTCGTGTACAATGATACCCTGTTTCCGTAGTCCCTAACGCGCATACAGGAACTGTGCACGGACAGTGCCTGTAGCTCACTGACCCGCTTAGCGGAGGTGATAGCTAACAGAAAGGCTATTTTCATTAGATTGGCCCACTGCGGGGCGAGGGTGGAGAAGGAGCGGGCTCTGGAGGCAGGGGAGAGTAGAGGAGGTAGAGCCAGTCTTCTAGTGCAGGCGGAGCGGAGAGGTCGAGTGGGGGTGTAGGGAGAGATGAGGGTCTGGAGGTAGCTGGGTGCAGTCTGGTCAAGGCATCTGTAGGCTAGTACAAGAGTCTTGAACTGGATGCGAGCGGTGATCGGGAGCCAGTGGAGTGAGCGGAGTAGTGGAGTTGCATGGGAGAAGCGAGGCAGAGAGAACACCAGGTGAGCAGTGGAGTTCTGGATGAGCTGGAGCGGACGGGTAGCGGACGCAGGGAGGCCAGCCAGGAGGGAGTTGCAGTAGTCTAGGCGGGAGAGTAACAAGGCCTGGACCAGGAGCTGGGTGGCGTAGTTGGTGAGGAAGGGTCGGATTCTTCAGATGTTGCTCAGGAAGAATCGGCAAGTGCGTGCCAGAGTGGAGATGTGCTGGGAATAAGAGAGCAGGGGTCCAGGGTGACTCCGAGGTTCTTAGCGGAGGAAGAGGGAGAGTGTGGTAGATTCCAGAGGAACAGAGATAGAGATCAGAGGAGGGGAGGAGGAGGAGGAAAGAAAAGGAGGTCAGATTTAGAGAGGTTGAGTTTGAGGTGATGCGAGTGCATCCAGGAGGAAATAGCAGACAGACAGGTAGAGGTACGGGAGGGGATGGTGGAGTCAGAGGTGGGGAACGAGAGGAAAATCTGAACATCATCAGCATAGAAATGGTATGAGAAACCATAAGATGCGAGGAGGGGGCCCAGGGAGCGGGTGTAGAGAGAGAACAGGAGAGGACCCAAGACTGACCCTTGGGGGACTCCTGTTGAGAGAGGGCGAGGTGTGGAGGTTGCTCCACGCCAGGTTACCTGGTAAGTGCGGTTGGAGAGGTAGGAGGAGAACCCGGCCAGAGCAGTGCCAGAGATTCTCAGGTCAGCGAGAGAGGATAGTAGAATAGAGTGATCGACAGTGTCAAAGGCAGCAGAGCGGTCGAGGAGAATTAGAACAGAGGAAAGAGGCAGCTCGGGCAGAGTTTAGTGAGTTGGTGACAGACAGGAGGGCGGTTTCAGTGGAGTGAGCAGAGCGGAAGCCAGATTGGAGAGGGTCGAGCAGAGAGTGGTTGGACAGGAAAGCAGAGAGCTGGCGGCGTACAGCCCGCTTGAGGGTTTTGGAGAGGAAGGGTAGGAGGGAGACAGGACGGTAGCTCTGGAGGGAGGGGGGGTCGAGGGTAGGTTTTTTGAGGAGGGGAATGATAGAGGCTTTTTTTAAGGCAGAGGAAAAGAGACCAGAAAGGAGAAAGGTGTTGAGAAGGGAGGAGATGAAGGGAAGTAGGAGCAGCAGCTTGAAAGAAGTGAGTGGGGAAGGGGTCCAGGGCACACGTGGTGGGTTTGTGACCCTGGAGCAAGGAATAGAGGTCAGAGTCTGAGAGGGGCGAGCAGGTGGAGAAGGAGGGTGAGTTAGTAGGGGATGCAGTGGGTGTAGGGGTTGGAGCAGGAGGGGGTGCGGGGGAGGGAGAGGTGTTAAAGAGTTTGCGGATATCTGACCTCCCCTCACTCTCTGTTAATACCTTTGAATTTCATGCAGTCCAACTAACCTATCCCTGTCAACTCCTGCTAATTGTACTGTACCGTCCCCCTGGGCCTCTCGCTCACTTTCTAGATGAACTCGACTATCTACTCTCCTCCCTCCCCTCTCTGTCTACCCCAACTGTCCTGTTAAGTGACTTCAATATCCATCTCTCCAACCCCAGCCACTCTGCCGGATTCCTCCCTCTCCTTCACTCCTTTGACTTCTGTTTCTCTCCATCCCCTCCTACCCACAAAGCTGGCCGTCAACTGGACCTCACCTTCTCTAGGGCCTGCTGCCCCTCCACCCTCTCTGTCACCCCCCTGGACCTCTCTGATCATTATTTCATCTCTTTTCTCTGTCTCTCCCCTCTCTCCCTGCTCCTCCTACCCCCACTGTCACCTCTCGCCGTAACCTCCGCTCTCTTTCCCCCTCTGTCCTTGCCTCCACTGCTCTCTCTCATCTCCCTCCTATCGACTCCTCACAACTCTCTGTAGACTCTGCTACCTTCCCCATCTTCTCCTCCCTCACCTCCTCCCTCGACTCCCTCTGTCCCCTCACCTCCCGACCTGCCTGCTCCTCCCCTCCCCAACCCTGGCTCTCCTCTGCGCTCAGCTCAGCAAGAATCACACTGAGATCTGCTGAAAAGAAATGGAAGAGAACCAAACTCCCTGCTGCCTTAGACCTTTAGCGCACTCTCCTCTCTTCCTTCTCCTCTACTCTCTCCTCTGCTAAATGTACTTATTTCCAATCTGTAATCCAAGCCTCCACTAACAACCCACGTAAACTATTCTCTACCTTCTCCTCCCTCCTAAACCCTCCCCCCTCCTCCTCCCTCCTCTATCTCCTCTGATGACTTTGCTTCCTTCTTCTCTTCTAAAATCTCAGATATCCGCAAACTCTTTAACACCTCTCCCTCCCCCGCACCCCCTCCTGCTCCAACCCCTACACCCACTGCATCCCCTACTAACTCACCCTCCTTCTCCACCTTCTCGCCCCTCTCAGACTCTGACCTCTCCTCCTTGCTCCAAACCCACCATGTGTGCCCTGGACCCCCTCCCCACTCACCTCTTTCAAGCTGCTGCTCCTGCTTCCCTTCATCTCCTCCCTTCTCAACACCTCTATCCTTTCTGGTCTCTTTCCCTCTGCCTTCAAAAAAGCCTCTATCACTCCCCTCCTCAAAAAACCTACCCTCGACCCCCCCCCCTCCAGAGCTACCGTCCTGTCTCCCTCCTACCCTTCCTCTCCAAAACCCTCGAGCGGGCTGTCCGCCACCAGCTCTCTGCTTTCCTGTCCAACCACTCTCTGCTCGACCCTCTCCAATCTGGCTTCCGCTCTGCTCACTCCACTGAAACTGTCCTCCTGTCTGTCACCAACTCCCTTAAGTCTGCCCGAGCTGCCTCTCTCTCCTCTGTCCTAATTCTCCTCGATCTATCTGCTGCCATTGACACTGTCGATCACTCTATTCTACTATCCTCTCTCGCTGACCTGGGAATCTCTGGCACTGCTCTGGCCTGGTTCTCCTCCTACCTCTCCAACCGCACTTACCAGGTAACCTGGCGTGGAGCAACCTCCACACCTTGCCCTCTCTCAACAGGAGTCCCCCAAGGGTCAGTCTTGGGTCCTCTCCTGATCTCTCTCTACACTCGCTCCCTGGGCCCCCTCATCACATCCTATGGTTTCTCATACCATTTCTATGCTGATGATGCTCAGATTTTCCTCTCGTTCCCCACCTCTGACTCCACCATCCCCTCCCGTATCTCTACCTGTCTGTCTGCTATTTCCTCCTGGATGCACTCGCATCACCTCAAACTCAACCTCTCTTAATCTGACCTCCTTTTCTTTCCCTCCTCCTCCTCCCCCTCCTCTGATCTCTCTATCTCTGTTCCTCTGGAATCTACCACACTCTCTCCCTCTTCCTCCGCTAAGAACCTCGGAGTCACCCTGGACCCCTGCCTCTCTTATTCCCAGCACATCACCACTCTGGCACGCACTTGCCGATTCTTCCTGAGCAACATCTGAAGAATCCGACCCTTCCTCACCAACTACGCCACCCAGCACCTGGTCCAGGCCTTGGTACTCTCCAGCCTAGACGACTGCAACTCCCTCCTGGCTGGCCTCCCTGCGTCCGCCACCCGTCTGCTCCAGCTCATCCAGAACTCCACTGCTCACCTGGTGTTCTCTCTGCCTCGCTTCTCCCATGCAACTCCACTACTCCGCTCACTCCACTAGCTCCCGATCACCGCTCGCATCCAGTTCAAGACTCTTGTACTAGCCTACAGATGCCTTGACCAGACTGCACCCAGCTACCTCCAGACCCTCATCTCTCCCTACACCCCCACTCGACCTCTCCGCTTCACCTGCACTAGAAGACTGGCTCTACCTCCTCTACGCTCCCCTACCTCCAGAGCCCGCTCACCCCGCAGTGGTGGAATGACCTTCCTACAGATGTCAGGACTGCCCAGTCCCTGACCACATTCCGGCGCCTCCTCAAGACACACCACTTCAGAAAGCACCTGTAGAACACCTCTGTTTTTCCCCTGGGACACATATCATCCTTCCTTAAATGCGCATTACTTGCTCTTATCTGCTCCCTATTTTACTGCATGTAATCCTGTACTTCAGAGTACTGTAATCTGCCAAGTGTTTAATCTGTAGTATTATGTATTTAATTATATCCTGATGTAACTTTCACTGACACTGTTATCTGCTGTATTATTGAATTGTATTTTGTCACACTTGTACTTGCTTGAACCAAAGTCATTGTATTCATCATTGTATTTATCTTGCTCTTAATTGTATTATTACTTGCACTGTGGTTCTTGAAATGTAATTGTTGACGACTGTAAGTCACCCTGGATAAGGGCGTCTGCTAAGAAATAAATAATAAAAATAAATAATAATAATAATATTTCAGCTCTATGGTATATATGGCCTCAAACTGGGCCTTTGTGAGAGCCCACATCTAGAATCCATTGGGGGAGGACATCCTTTATAGAAGGTCGTAACCGCCGAGCACCCTTTAGAAAATAGGTCACCAGAATATGAGTGCCCGGGGATACTGAATCGATGGGAATGTGGCAAGCAGATATGGCTGCTAGGTACACTTTCAACTTAGAGGGGGATTTACCCATCTCTAGTAGATCTTGCAGAAATTATAAAATAACTGTTATCGGGCAATACACTACTGCATATGAGAGCCCTAGGGCGAACAGATGGTCCCGTTTAGGGGCCAGACCCATAGCTGGAGTCTGCCCGGTTCTGGGTGCCAGAGGGTGCCTTTCGTGTGGCTGAGGAGATCCATGCGCAGTGGGATCTCCCAGGGCTGGTCCTGCAGCAGCTGGCAGAGATTCGAAAACCAGGTTCTCCTGGGCCATCTGGGGTTGACCAAGAGAACTGTCACTTCTTCTCTCCTGACCTTCTCGAGTAAGGCAGGGAGCAGCGGTATAGGAGGGAAAGCGTATAAAGGCGCTTTTGGCCATTGGTGCTCTAGGGCGTGACCGCATAGTGGACCTCCGCAGCTGCAGAGGGAGAACCACGGAGGGCAATGGGTCGTCTCTGTCGTGGCAAAGAGGTCGACCTGGGCTTCCCTGAAGTGTTCCCAAATGCGCAGGACCACCTGAGGGTGCAGTCGCCATTCTGACAGGTGAGGACCCTCCCTGGAGAGGAGGTCCGCCGCCCAGTTCACCATTCCCTGGAGATGTACAGACCAGAGGGACAGTAGTTGCCTCAGTGCCCAGATCAGTAGCCGAAAGGCTATGCGGTGTAACCCCGGGGTTCATGTACGCAACCACTGACACGTTGTCCATGCGGAGAAGGACATGTTTGTTACAGAGCAAAGGGAGAAAATGTTCTTGCGCGAGGTGGACTGCTCTCAGCTCTAGCACATTTATGTGCAGGGACATCCAGCAGCCCAACCAGGATCCGTGGACTCCTCTGCCTGCCCGGACCGCCCCCCAACCGGAGTTGGGTGCGTCTGTCGTCACCACTTGACAGTTGTAAATAACTCCCATCTTTACACCTTCGCTCAGGTGAGGGGCTTGCCTCCACCAGCGTAGCGCTGTCCAGCACAGACGAGACATTATCAGCCGACGGTGTCTGTCGCACTGTGGATGTAGCTGAAAGGCATTGAGCCACGCTTGAAGCGCGTGGATGTGAAGTAACCCCATTTGGATGGCTGAGGACACTACGGCCATCAGACCCAGTAGTTTCTGGCACAACACTAATTACACTGTGGACCCTGGTTGAAGCAGGGCCAGACAGTTGCGAAAATCCAAAATGGAAAATTACCTATATGGTAACAGTATCCTGGGAGACAGTCAGCATGGTTTTAGGAAAGGGAGATCATGTCTAACTAACCTGCTTGATTTTTTTGAGGATGCAACATCGACAATGGATAACTGCAAAGCATATGACATGGATTATTTAGATTTCCAGAAAGCTTTTGACAAAGTCCTGCATAAAAAAATAATTCTCAAACTGAAAGCAGTATTGATTCAAGGAAATGCATGCAGATGGATTAGGGAGTGGTTAACATGTAGAAAACAGAAAGTACTGATTAGAGGAGAAACCTCAAAATGGAGTGAGGTAACCAGTGGTGTACCACAGGGATCAGTATTGGGTCCTCTCCTCTTCCTAATCTACATTAATGACTTAGATTCTGGTATAGTAAGCAAACTTGTTAAATTTGCAGATGACACAAAAATAGGAGGAGTGGCAAACACCGTTGCAGCAGCAAAGGTCATTCAAAATGATCTAGACAGTATTCAGAACTGGGCAGACACATGGCAAATGACATTTAATATAGAAAAGTGTAAGGTACTGCATGCAGGCAATACAAATGTGCATTATAAATACCATATCGGAGATACTGAAATTGAAGAAGGAATCTATGAAAAAAGATCTAGGAGTTTATGTTGACTCAGAAATGTCTTCATTCTAGACAATGTGGGGAAGCTATAAAAAGGTCAACAAGATGCTCAGATGTATTGTGAAAAGTGTTGAATTTAAATCTAGGGAAGTAATGTTAAAACTTTACAATGCATTAGAAAGACCTCATCTAGAATATTGTGTTCAGTTCTAGTCACCTCGTTACAAAAGAGATATTGCTGCTCTAAAAAGAGTGCAAAGAAGAGCGACCAGAATTATCCCGGATTTAAAAGGCATGTCGTATGCAGACAGACAAAAAGAATTGAATGTATTCAGTCTTGAACAAAGAAGACTAGATGGTGATCCGATTCAAGCATTCAAAATTCTGAAAGGTATTGACAATGTCGACCCAGGGGACTTTTTCGATCTGAAAAAAGAAACAAGGACCATGGGTCACAAATTCGGATTAGATAAAGGGGCATTTAGAACAGAAAACAGGAGGCAATTTTTAGACAGAGAATTGTGAGGGTCTGTGAGGGTCTGAAACCAACTCCCCAGTAATGTTGTTGAAGCTGACACCCTGGGATCCTTCAAGAAGCTGCTTGATGAGATTCTGGGATAAATAAGCTACTAACAACCAAACGAGCAAGATGGGCCGAATGGCATCCTCTCATTTGTAAACTTTCTGATGTTCTTATATTCTTATTCCAAATCGCCTAAAGTCTTTCCTGTGGGTTCAGTCACCTCCCAGGCCATAATTAACATTCTGGACACTCTCATCTCTGGCTGGGGGCTGCCTCAGGCCATCACCACAGATAACGGCCTACAGTTCATCTCTGCTGAATTTTCCGCTTTCCTCAGCGACAAGGGGATCAAGCATACCCCCACAGCCGTCTACCACCCTCAGGCTAACGGGGGGGGTTGAGTGGTTTAACAGAGCCTTAAGAATGGCATTCGAGCACACCTGACTCAAGGTTACGCATTTCAGACAGCTCTGCTCCAAACCCTACTGCACTACAGAGCGACCCGTCACACCACACAGGGTTTTTTTCAGCACTGCTGAGGACGAGAGCTACAACTGCCATTGGACAGGCTGCGTCCACCAACAGCTTGCCCTTCCGCACGTGCTGCCCACACCATGGTCCACCAGCGTCAGCACTGCATGAAGCAGTGCTTTGACAAAGCCCACAGAGTGAAGTCGCCTGCCATACAGGTCTCAGACTGGGTCAGAGCTAAGCAGCCCGACCGCTACAGTCCTTCTGGTCCTCCCCATGTCTTGTTAGTCGCCAGCTCGGAACAGCCACTTTTCGGCTCCAAGATGGGTCTCGGTGGCATGCTAACTAGCTTCGCAAAGTGCCGTCTCTGGAATATCAGCCAGTGCATTTTGGACACCATGGAACCGCGTTCTGGACCTCCAACTCAGGTGCTGTGGCCAGCGGAGGGGACCTGAGCTGGTTTTGCCCGCAGCCCGCCCCCTACGGGTTCGACAGCATCCTGGCCACCTGCAGCACGAATCGTCACTATATATATATATATATATATATATATATATATATATATATACCAATCTACAGTATCCAGTAACATTTCTGTCAAATGATTTACTTTTACACACTCATGTATTTCACTACAAGGTATGTGAAGGTGAACCTATTTCACATGTCACACATTATTATTATTATTTATTTATTTGGCAGATGCCTTTATCCAAGGTGACTTACAGGGTTACAATGCAAGCTTAATAGTTAAATACAGTATAGTTTGCAATAATACAACTGAAATACAATATGAACTAGGATGCAACAAGTTAGGCTTACAACAAATTATATCTACAATGACATATTAGTGCTGCAACACTGAAAGGATTGTGCATTAGCTAAGGGTCCAATAATGTGGTGCTTAGGTCAGGACAGTCCAGTGCATAGTAGGTGGGCAGATCAAGAGATCTACAAGTGCCTTCTAAACAGGTGGGTCTTTAGGAGGCGGCAGAAGGCAGTGAGAGATGGGGCAGTCGTGAAGTTCTCCAGTAGCTGTTTCCACCACAGCGGGGCTAGGGAAGAAAATGAGCTGGCACAGGAGGATGGATAGTGGAAGGAAGGCATGACCAGTAAAAAAAAAATACACGTTTGGTGACATCTGTCACGTGACTGGTTATACATCTACCATATTATTAAACATTTAACCACTTATTTAGAGTTTATATGAAAGTTTAAAAGTCCCATCCTTATAAACTGCCAGACAGGTTCTATTGCTTCTTTTGAAAATGGTTAAAATGATGGTCAGGAGGATGGAGTTCATATTGTGAAGGAATTATATTATTGTTTACAATTAAGAAGAATTGTGGGAGTCTAAGCTTATGAGTTTGTGTGTGTGTGTGTGTGTGTGTGTGTGTTTGTGTGTGTGTGACTTTGATCCTTGTGCATCTTTTTATATATACAGTGCCTATAGTAAGTATTCACCCCCCAAGGACGCTTTCACAGTTTGTTGTGTTACAACCTGAAATCTTGATGCATTTAAATGAGATTTTTTTTTTCCTTTGATTTACACAACCTACTCAACACTTTGAAGAGGCAAGATAATTTTTATTGTGAAACTACAGTTAATGAAAAAAACAAATAAAATGTCTTGGTTAGATAATGTAAACGATCCAGTAGCGTGGTGCTGCTGACCACTGGTTTCCCGTTCCCACCAACTGGCACAGACTCGAGCCGTTTGCAGGCAAGTATGTTTTATTTACAATATTTACACAATACAGCAGTTTCTGCTAAAGGCTAATGCCCTGTACAGGCCACTGAATAACTCACTTCTTCAACCCTCTCTAAGCTACTTCAAGACTACTACACGTCTTCAGGCTTTGGCCTGTGCACGATCCACTTAGATGGGACCGAGTCCACTGGAGCGAACCACTGGAGACGTGGAGACAGGAGAGTAGTACCGAGATTCCTTCCGCCGAAGTGAGTCAGTCCACAGGTAAGAACAGGGCCAGCTCTCTTCCTTAGAGCTGTCCTGGATCACAGGTAAGTACAGGATGGACTCCTTCTGCTGGAGTAGTCCTATAACACAGGTGAACACAGAGCTGGCTCCCCTTGCTGGAGTAACTCTGCAACACAGGTAAGTATACAACAGACTCCCTCTGCTGGGGTAGACCTGTAACACAGGTAAGTCCAAGACAGGCTCCCTCTGCTGGAGTAGTCCTGTAACACAGGTAAGTCCAAGACAGGCTCCCTCTGCTGGAGTAGTGCTGTAACACAGGTAAGTACAAGACATGCTCCCTCTGCTGGAGTAGTCCTGTAACACAGGTAAGTACAAGACAGGCTCCCTCTGCTGGAGTAGTCCTGTAACACAGATAAGTACAAGACAGGCTCCCTCTGCTGGAGTTGTCCTGGAACACAGGTAAACGCAGGATGGATCCCCTTTAAAGAAGAATCCAAGGAACACAATTGAGATTACCCCAGACGTCAAGAGAAGTGAACAAAGATAGAACAAGTTATATCCGGGCTGTGGGGAAGGAACCCCTGCAGCCAACTCCTGGTCGTCCACGGAAGCAAATTGTGTCCCAACTAAAAGCAAGTGTCCACTTTTCCTGTGTAAACCATATGCAATGTGTCTTGTATCTGTATTACAATAAACAATTTCTTGCACTTCCAGTCTAATAAATCTGTTCTTTCTGATTATTATTCACTGTCTCTGCAGCGCGTGAATAACCAATACACCTCCTGGTCGTAAAGCATAAAACTAAACACCCTGCTGTTGTTGTGACGGCAACAACCGCTGGCCAGCGGAACACCGCGGGCCTCTTTTAAATTGCTGAGAAGTAAAAATAAACTTCGACAAGCAACAGGACAAAAGAAAAATAAATAAACTTTCACCAAAACAAAAGGCTACCTTAACAAGAGGAAAATCGCGCTCCATTTAAACTAAATACTCAACTATATTCTAAATACAAACGATCACTTTACCTTAAGATGCTCTACCAACACACTGGAGTTTGCAGGCTTCTTTTTTGCAGAACAATAGGGCGGTGTTCCCCACGATCACACAACGCCCTGATGGTTCTGCCCTGCTTCCTTATAAACCCAGAAACCCCTCCCAATCAATTGGCACTCGGATTTCTGGGTTGTGTAGTTTCTCCCCTAGCGCCGCCATTTCTTAAAGGCGTCACTACCCTTTCCTCACAATAAGTATTCACTCCCCTGAGTCAATACTTGGTAGAACCACCTTTGGCAGCAATTACAGCTGTGAGTCTTTTGTGAGTCTCTATCAGGTTTGCACATCTGGATCGTGCAATATTCGCCCATTCTTCTTGGCAAAATTGTACAAGCTCTGTCAAGTTGGATGGGGATCATTGGTGGACAGCAATCTTCAAGTCTTGCCACGGATGAGCTTTGACTGGGCCACTCTAGGATATTCACTTTCTTGTTTTAAAGCTTTGTGCTTGGGGTCATTGTCTTGTTGAAAGGTGAATCTCCGTCCCAGTCTTAGGTCTTTTGCAGACTGAAGCAGGTTTTCCTCAAGGATTTGCCTGTATTAGCTCCATCCATTTTGCCTTCTATCTTGACAAGCTTCCCAGTCCCTGCCGATGAAAAGCATCCCCATAGCATGATGCTGCCACCACCATGCTTCACAGTAGGGGTGGTGTTACCTGGGTGATGTGCTGTGTTGGGTTTGCTCCAGACATAACACTTTGCATTTAGGCCAAATAGTTCCATTTTTGTTTAATCGGACCACAGAATCTTTTGCCACATCTTTTCAGAGTCTCCCACATGCCTTTTTGCAAATTCCAAGTGGGATTTTACATGGGCTTTTTTCAGAAATGGCATCCTTCTTGCCACTCTTGCATACAGGCCAGATTTGTGGAGTACCTGAGCTATTGTTGACACATGGACAATTTCTCCCATCTCAGCCATGGAACGCTGTAGGTCTTTCAGAGTTGTCATTGGCCTCTTGATGGCCTCTCTGACCAATGACCTTCTTACCCAGCTGTTCAGTTTGGGAGGACGGCCTGCTCTAAGCAGATTCTGGGTGGTGCCTTATACCTTCCACTTCTTAATGATTGACTTGACTGTGCTCCAAGGGATATTCAATGCCTTTGAAATCTTTTAATACCCCTAACCTGATCTATGCCTTTCCAAAACTTTATCCCGGAGTTGTTTTGAAAGCTCCTTTGTCTTCATGGTAGTATCTTTGCTTTGAAAGCACTACCTAACTGTGGGACATTACAGAGACAGGTGTATTTAATCTGAAATCATGTGAACCACTTTTATTGCACACAGATGGACTCCATTTAACTTATTGTAAGAATTCTGAAGGCAATTGGTTGCACTTGAGCTTATTTAGGAGTGTCATAGCAAAGGGGGTGAATGCTTATCTAATGAAGACTTTTCAGGTTTTTATTTTTAATTGATTTGTTTTTTCATCCCCTGTGGCAATGTGCCCCGCCCCTGTGTGCATTTCTGTGGTATATGTTGCTTGTGGTGTGTTAATGTTGGTGTATAGATATGGCTGCATGGGATATAAATGGGTGTGTGCAGCACAAGTTACATATAAAACAAAAATGCACACAGGGGCGGGGCACATTGCGACCCCCCCCCCATTTTTTTCACACATTGAAAGTGTTGAGTAGATTGTGTAAATCCAAGTGAAAAAAATCCCATTTAAATGCATCAAGATTTCAGGTTGTAACACAACAAACTGTGAAAACGTCCAAGGGGGGTGAATACTTACTATAGGTACTGTACGTTACTGTACAGCACAAGCAGCAACTTGTGACTTCATTTCATCACACCTTGTTGGTTTCTGTGGTTTAGCCTCCCATCGCAGAGGTCGGAAAACCAACGATGCTTTTACAAAGAAACATCTGTTGATCTTCATCTAGTAATTCTCCTTTCATTTTTGTTTTATTATAATGCAGTTTTTGCACAAGCTGTGTAGGATTTCCAGCACTGTGACTCACTAAAAGCACAGTAATAAATGGTGGCGTCTTTCAACTGAGAGTCTTCAACTTTGAAAATTGTCCATTTTTCCCTGGCTTTTACTTCCATTGAAAAGCGGGTTTCAAGGCCATCAGCTCTGAATTCTGAATTGTCTTCCCACCTCCGTATTAAAAACTGAGGTCCTGTTTCTCCATCATGTCTGTACCAGTAGAGGAGGTATCTGCTAAGACTTGTTGTATAACTGCATGTAAAAAGAGCAGTTTGTCCTTCTTGAACTGTTATTATAGGAACAGCCTGTGTGACTGCATTTCCAGAGACAAGATCTGAAATAATAATAATAATAATAATAATAATAATAATAATAATAATAATAATAATAATAATAATAATATGCTGTTAATTTTAGAAGAATAAAAGATTATAATTACCAAGAGCTGTAATTAGCAATACACACTGAAGGATCATTCCTTGCAATCTTCTACCAGAATCATATTGCAGAGAAGGGACAGACATTACTCCCCTGTACAGTTTTCAAGTGGAGTACCAGGCTGTGCTTCACAAGTTGTGTGTTGCTATAGGTGGAGTGTTCCTGTGACACACTGCAGATATTCATTTCGTATCATGTGATAACAAAACAAGAATCAGGTGTTTAGGACCCGCCTCCTTCCCCACACTTCTAGCTTGATTTCAGACCAGGGTATTTTACACTTCGTAGTGGAAAGTTGATACATTTATAAACAGTATAAACACATGTATATGTAATGGCTATTGAGCAACTGTTTTAAAAGGTAAATGGCAGTGAACTTCATCACATGGCAATGACTAACGTGATCTTTATCAAATCATCAGGTGCATTTGTTTCTGAAAGTGCTACCAATAAAGATAGTAGCTGGATTAACTTGTCATGTATTTACAAGTAACAGGAACACTTCCTCTTTCTTGAACTGCTCTTTCAGAATCTTCCACTGTTAGTGTATTTCTAAGGACAAAGTCTTAAATAAATAAAATATATGCTTCAATGAAATATATCTGCTTCCATCTCACAATATTAATATTATTATTACAAACACATTTTTTAAAGCTGAAGCTTATCTATTGCAATAAATGAAATGAAGCACACAGGTAACATTTCTTGCAGCCTTTTCTGAGAATCAGCTTCAGACTACAGACACCATTATTCAAGTAGTTTCCGTGCAGATGACTTTACTGCTGTAAATTAACTTTATATCCATACAGAAGGTAAGCATGGGTGAAAGAGAGACATCATGTGGTTACTTTTGTAATTAGTAGAACTTACCTTCAATATCCAGTGCTGTTTTATGTTGACTTCAATACCCAGTGCTGTTTCATGTTGTCCTTCAATATCCAGTGCTGTTTCATGTTGTCCTTCACTATCCAGTGCTGTTTCATGTTGTCCTTCAAGATCCAGTGCTGTTTCATGTTGACTTCAATATCCAGTGCTGTTTCATGTTGTCCTTCAATATCTAGTGCTGTTTCATGTTGTCCTTCAATATCCAGTGCTGTTTCATGTTGTCCTTCAATATCCAGTGCTGTTTCATGTTGTCCTTCAATATCCAGTGCTGTTTCATGTTGTCCTTCACTATCCAGTGCTATTTCATGTTGTCCTTCAATATCAAGTGCTGTTTCATGTTGTCCTTCAATATCCAGTGCTGTTTCATGTTGTCTTCAATATCCAGTGCTGTTTCATGTTGTCTTCAATAGCCAGCGCTTTTTCATGTTATCCAGCTTCATATTTTCCTGGTCTAATGTTACTGTTGAGACTTACATATTTCGGATCACGTCCGATTACTGTTACATAACAACATAAGAACATAAGAAAGTTTACAAACGAGAGGAGGCCATTCGGCCCATCTTGCTCATTTGATTGTTAGTTGATCCCAGAATTTGCTTATTGATCCCAGAATCTCATCAAGCAGCTTCTTGAAGGATCCCAGGGTGTCTGCTTCAACAACATTACTGGGGAGTTGTTTCCAGATTCCCACGATTCTCTGTGAAAAAAAGTGCCTCCTATTTTCTGTTCTGAATGCCCCTTTATCTAATCTCCACTTGTGAGCCCTGGTCCTTATTTCTTTTTTCTGGTTAGAACCAGAAGATTAAAAAAAATACTAGATTCTCAGATTACATCCACAGAAATAATAAAATGCCAGGGGAAGATAGTTCTGAGGTTTTTTTTTACGTCTCATAAGGATATACAGACGTGCTCAAATTTGTTGGTACCCTTACAGCTCATTGAAATAATGCTTCATTCCTCCTGAAAAGTGATGAAATTAAAAGCTATTTTATCATGTATACTTGCATGCCTTTGGTATGTCATAGAATAAAGCAAAGAAGCTGTGAAAAGAGATGAATTATTGCTTATTCTACAAAGATATTCTAAAATGGCCAGGACACATTTGTTGGTACCCCTTAGAAAAGATAATAAATAATTGGATTATAGTGATATTTCAAACTAATTAGTTTCTTTAATTAGTATCACACATGTCTCCAATCTTGTAATCAGTCATTCAGCCTATTTAAATGGAGAAAAGTAGTCACTGTGCTGTTTGGTATCATTGTGTGCACCACACTGAACATGGACCAGAGAAAGCAAAGGAGAGAGTTGTCTGAGGAGATCAGAAAGAAAATAATAGACAACCATGGTAAAGGCTACAAGACCATCTCCAAGCAGCTTGATGTTCCTGTGACAACAGTTGCAAATATTATTAAGAAGTTTAAGGTCCATGGAACTGTAGCCAACCTCTCTGGGCGCGGCCGCAAGAGCAAAATCGACCCCAGATTGAACAGAAGGATAGTGCGAATGGTAGAAAAAGAACCAAGGATAACTGCCAAAGAGATACAAGCTGAACTCCAAGGTGAAGGTACGCGTCAGTTTCTGATCGCACCATCCGTCGCTTTTTTTTGAAAGTGGGCTCCATGGAAGAAGACCCAGGAGGACTCCACTTTTGAAAGAAAAACATAAAAGAACCAGGCTGGAATTTGCTAAAATGCATATTGACAAGCCACAATCCTTCTGGGAGAATGTCCTTTGGACAGATGAGTCAAAACTGGAGCTTTTTGGCAAGTCACATCAGCTCTATGTTCACAGACGAAAAAATGAAGCTTTCAAAGAAAAGAACACCATACCTACAGTGAAACATGGAGGAGGCTCGGTTATGTTTTGGGGCTGCTTTGCTGCGCCTGGCACAGGGTGCCTTGAATCTGTGCAGGGCACAATGAAATCTCAAGACTATCAAGGCATTCTGGAGCGAAAACGTACTGCCCAGTGTCAGAAAGCTCTGTCTCAGTCGCAGGTCATGGGTCCTCCAACAGGATAATGACCCAAAACACACAGCTAAAAGCACCCAAGAATGGATAAGAACAAAACATTGGACTATTCTGAAGTGGCCTTCTATGAGTCCTGATCTGAATCCTATCGAACATCTATGGAAAGAGCTGAAACTTGCAGTCTGGAGAAGGCACCCATCAAACCTGAGACAGCTGGAGCAGTTTGCTCAGGAAGAGGGGCCAAACTCCCTGTTAACAGGTGCAGAAGTCTCATTGAGAGCTACAGAAAACGTTTGATTGCAGTGATTGCCTCTGAAGGTTGTGCAACAAAATATTAGGTTAGCGGTCCCATCATTTTTTGTCCATGCCATTTTCATTTGTTTTATTATTTACAATATTATGTTGAATAAAAAATCAAAAGCAAAGTCTGATTTCTATTAAATATGGAATAAACAATGGTGGATGCCAATTACTTTTGTCAGTTTCAAGTTATTTCAGAGAAAATTGTGCATTCTTCGTTTTTTGTGGAGGGGTACCAACAAATTTGAGCACGTCTGTATTTACCCCATTTCTTCTAGATGTTGTCAACTATGTCTTTTTAAATAAGTGACATCCTAAATTTATGCTAGCATATATGTCTTATTCTAAAACAGGATAATGGCACTTCACAGTGTAGCAGCTATCATCCTCGCTTCTCCAAACAGATTGCAAAATTCTATGAAAAATTGTAGCTGCTAGACGTCAAAAGCATATCGATAACATTATTCATCGTGACCAGAAGGGCTTCATGAAAGGTAGATTTTAATCAGATCACGTTAGACAATTAAGGACCTTACAAATACTGATGGTAACATAGAAACAATTGTGGAATATGAAGTGGAGGCACACTGGCAATGCTTCCACTATCCATTCTCTTATTGTACACACTGGCCATGCTTCCACTATCCATTCTCTTATTGTACACACTGGCCATGCTTCCACTATCCATTCTCTTATTGTACACACTGGCAATGCTTCCACTATCTATTCTCTTATTGTACACACTGGCCATGCTTCCACTATCCATTCTCTTATTGTACACACTGGCAATGCTTCCACTATCCATTCTCTTATTGTACACACTGGCCATTCTTCCACTATCCATTCTCTTATTGTACACACTGGCCATGTTTCCACTATCCATTCTCTTATTGTACACACTGGCAATGCTTCCACTATCCATTCTCTTATTGTACACACTGGCAATGCTTCCACTTCATAATCCATTCTCTTATTTTACTCATAGTAATGTATTTTTTCAGTAAATGTATATGGCGATATCCACTATCCATTCTCTTATTGTAAACTGGCAATGCAAGGCTTAAAATCAGTAAACTGTATGACAGTCATAATAGAGGAGGTATGAATATTCCCGATCCATACGGGTATTATTTAACTTATTAAGTTTGGCCTCTTAGAGATTGGTTTGTAAAATCAAACAATCCATAAACTTGGTTTAAATTGCTGAAAGTATTGCCCCCCCCCCCGTTGTTTAAAAGACGTGCTCTTACATAGCCCTCCACCCACTCTAAAGAAAAACTTTATTTTCAAAAAAAACTTTATTTTCAAAAGAACATCCCTTCTTTTAAAGGACTGTAAATAATGTATTTCATTTCAAATAAACCCAAACATGTTGTATAATAAGAAACCTTTATTTAACCTCACTTGAATTAAACAAGCTTTTTTTCCTTACATTAGAATTGTAGTGATTCAAAAGGGGTTCTTTAAGTTCTGATACCACCTTTAAATGTAAACATCAATCTCTCTTTCCTTCTTTCACCTGAAGAAGAGACCTTTGAGGTCTTGAAAGCTTCACAGTCCTAATCTGACTAAACTGGAGATGTTTTTATTAAATCCATTTGTATCCAAGTTATACAAATGATTTAAACATAATTAGTGTAAAGTCAGAATGTGAGAAAAAGTTAGGAACTCCAATAAATGTATCATCCTGGAATAATGTTAATTTTAATGTATAATTATGTTATTTTAAGCAAACAATATGTAATGCTAAACTGAAATCGTAAGCCCTTTGCTAAGTGTTACGTTTGAAATGTGTAATACTATATTTAACTAACAGTTTTATTAATTTGTTTCGTATTTTTTAATGGGCTATATTCCAGCACAGTGGTTTTTCTTCACCACTTGGAACAGGCACATCTGTGTTTTGCTATGTTGGGTTATATTTGCAGGCTGATATATTTTTTGCACTATAACTTAGCAAGATGCAGCTTTGTGCGTCACTGAGAGCACAGTAATAGGTGGATGAATCTTTCAGCTGTGATCCTGTAATTGCTAATGTTGTCGACGTCTCTCTGGTTTTCAGCTCCATGGAAAAACATGTGTCGAGACCGTCAGCTTGCCGTTCAGCATTGCTGCCCGAATTCATCCGGATCAAAAACAGAGGAGGATTCGCCTCATCATGTCGGTACCAATAAAGATATTAGTAGGAATAACTTGTCGTGTATTTACAAGTAATATGGACATCTCCTCCTTCTTGAACTTGTTTTTCAGACGCTTCCATTGTTAGTGTATTTCCAAGGACAAAACCTTAAATAAATAAAAGATATGCTTCAATACATATACTTTTTTCAATAAACCACTTCATTGTCTTTTACAAATAATAAAATAACAGGGTTTATTATTTTATTATTAGTAGTAGTATTATTAGTATTATTATTCGTATTATTATTATTATTGCCGCAAACACATTTTTAAAGCAGAATTGAAACTTACCAATTACAAAAAGTACAATGAAACACACAGGTAACATTGCCTGCAGCTTTCGTTGAGGACCAGCTTGCTTAGAAACTACAGACATGACACACAGACGGAGTATAGCTCCCTGGAAGATGACTTGACTGTTGAGAATGAGCTGTATGTTCATACAGCTGGGCATCATGGGTAAACAGAGACATCCATTTCACATCATGTGAATGTTTTTGTCATCAGGAGAATTTATCTCAATACAGATTGGGTGAGCTGTGTCAGCTTTGCAGGGTATTGGAAGGTTGTCTGTAGAATGCTAACTTATTTTAACGAGAGCTGCACACACTGGGCTGATGAGCCAGGACTGATAGAGCTGCACACACTGGGCTGATGATCCAGGACTGATAGAGCAGCACACACTGGGCTGATGAGCCAGGACTGATAGAGCTGCACACACTGTGCTGATGATCCAGGACTGATAGAGCTGCAGACACTGGGCTGATCATACAGGACTGATAGGGCTGCACACACTGGACTGATGATCCAGGACTGATAGAGCTGCACACACTGGGCTGATGAGCCAGGACTAATAGAGCTGCACACTCTGGGCTGGTGATCCAGGACTGATAGAGCTGCACACACTGGGCTGATGATCCAGGACTGATAGAGCTGCACACACTGGGCTGATGAGCCAGGACTGATAGAGCTGCACACACTGGGCCGATGATCCAGGACTGATAGAGCTGAACACTCTGGGCTGATGAGCCAGGACTGATAGAGCTGCACAAACTGGGCCGATGATCCAAGACCGATAGAGCTGCACACACTGGGCTGATGAGCCAGGACTGATAGAGCTGCACACACTGGGCTTATGATCCAGGACTGATAGGGCTGCACACACTGGACTGATGATCCAGGACTGATAGAGCTGCACACACTGGGCTGATGATCCAGGACTGATTGACCTGCACACTCAGGGCTGATGGGCCAGGACTGATAGAGCTGCAAACTCTGGGCTGATGAGCCAGGACTGATAGAGCTGCACAAACTGGGCTGATAATCCAGGCCTGATAGAGCTGCACACACTGGGCTGATGTTCCAGGACTGATAGAGCTGCACACACTGGGCTGATAATCTAGGACTGATAGAGCTGCACACACTGGGCTGATGATCCAGGACTGATAGAGCTGCACACACTGGGCTGATGATCCAGGACTGATAGAGCTGCACACACTGGGCTTATGATCCAGGACTGATAGGGCTGCAGACACTGCGCTGAACATACAGGACTGATACAGCTGCACACACTGTGCTGATGATCCAGGACTGATAGAGCTGCAGACACTGGGCTGATGATTCAGGACTGATAGAGCTGCACACACTGGGCTGATGATCCAGGACTGATAGAGATGCACACACTGGGCTGATGAGCCAGGACTAATAGAGCTGCACACTCTGGGCTGATGATCCAGGACTGATAGGGCTGCAGACACTGGGCTGATCATACAGGACTGATACAGCTGCACACACTGTGCTGATGATCCAGGACTGATAGAGCTGCAGACACTGGGCTGATGATTCAGGACTGATAGAGCTGCACACACTGGGCTGATGATCCAGGACTGATACAGATGCACACACTGGGCTGATGATCCAGGACTGATAGAGCTGCACACACTGGGCTGATGTTCCAGGACTGATAGAGCTGCACACACTGGGCTGATAATCTAGGACTGATAGAGCTGCACACACTGGGCTGATGATCCAGGACTGTTAGAGCAGCACACACTGGGCTGATGATCCAGGACTGATAGAGCTGCACACACTGGGCTGATGAGCCAGGACTAATAGAGCTGCACACTCTGGGCTGATGATCCAGGACTGATAGTGCTGCAGACACTGGGCTGATGATTCAGGACTGATAGAGCTGCACACACTGGGCTGATGAGCCAGGACTGATAGAGCTGCAAACACTGGGCTGATGAGCCAGGACCGATAGAGCTGCACACACTGGGCTGATGAGCCAGGACTGATAGAGCTGCACACTCAGGGCTGATGAGCCAGGACTGATAGAGCTGCAAACTCTGGGCTGATGAGCCAGGACTGATAGAGCTGCACACACTGGGCTAATGACCCAGGACTGATAGAGCTGCACACACTGGGCTGATGTTCCAGGACTAATAGAGCTGCACACACTGGGCTGATAATCTAGGACTGATAGAGCTGCACACACTGGGCTGATGATCCAGGACTGATAGAGCAGCACACACTGGGCTGATGATCCAGGACTGATAGAGCTGCACACACTGGGCTGATGATCCAGGACTAATAGAGCTACACACACTGGGCTGATGAGCCAGGACTGATAGAGCTGCACACACTGGGCTGATGATCCAGGACTGATAGAGCTGCACACACTGGGCTGATGAGCCAGGACTGATAGAGCTGCACACACTGGGCTGATGAGCCAGGACTGATAGAGCTGCACACACTGGGCTGATGATCCAGGACTGATAGAGATGCACACACTGGGCTGATGAGCCAGGACTGATAGAGCTGCACAAACTGGGCCGATGATCCAAGACCGATAGAGCTGCACACACTGGGCTGATGAGCCAGGACTGATAGAGCTGCACACACTGGGCCGATGATCCAAGACTGATAGGGCTGCACACACTGGGCTGATGATCCAGGACTGATAGAGCTGCACACACTGGGCTGATGAGTCAGGACTGATGGGGCTGCACACACTGGGCTGATGATCCAGGACTGATAGAGCTGCACACTCTGGGCTGATGAGCCAGGACTGATGGAGCTGCACACACTGGGCTGATGATCCAGGACTGATAGAGCTGCACACACTGGGCTGATGATCCAGGACTGATTGAGCTCAACACTGGGCTGGTTTCCAGGACTTGATAGAGATCCACACTCTCCTGATGATCCAGACTTCTGTGACACTGGCCTGGTTTCCACGCACATTGAGAAACTCCAGATCCTCTCTCCACTGTCAGGAAGTGACATAGCACCATCTGAAACATTGTACACATTTAAAGGGGTTTGCAATTAAGCTTCTCACGCAAAAAAAAAACTGTGCAATTGACATGGAAACATATCTGAAAGCCGTACCTGTTGCTTACAAGACTTCAGCAGTGAAAATCCCGTTTGTGACGTAACCTTGCACAACTTTCTACTATAACTAAAGGCCTTTATTATCTGATAATCCTTTATTATCTGAGATGTGCTGCAAGTAGCCCAGGCAAGGTTCTTTGACCAAATAGGAAAAAATATGCACAGAGTACGAGGGGTTTAGAGACCCATTCATCAGTGTTTTATTTTTTATTTTTTATGTGACACCATGTATTCAACATTTCAAATTATTGCCATAATTAAGGGTATAAAGCAATGTTATAAAAAATACTGTAAAAAAGTGCTGGGATTTTAGCTCCGTTTGTAGACTACGAAGGATCAGATTTGCTTAAGCTACGGGTTCTGTAGCAAAACTTGTACATATGATATATATATACGTGTATAATAGGGTGATAATAAATATATATGCAGTCAAAAATGTTTAGCAAATAATACAACCATAGTACACCCAGACATAGGGCATTCTTATATATTTTTTTTATTTGTGTAGCTCTACGTCTGGATTTTTTATTGCCCGTTCTTTTTTTATTAATTTTTTTTGGTGGGCAAATGAGGCAGGCTGCCTTGCCATGCTTCAGCCTAAAACTTCAGTGGAAACCCAGTTTATGAAAGCTGCATGATATCAGTATAAGGCCAGATTGGAACTCAGACAAACATTTAAACATACCCTCCCACACATTAATATTAATTAGGTTATTTGCATTTGGAAGATTAATTTCTCTGACTAAAAGGAAACTACATGGAAACCCACACTGCCCGAAAGGTACTGCCAAAATAGCGTCAGAAAAATGATGAGACTTATTTTTCTTTGCTTTTTTTTGTTTTGCTTGTACAGTCACATGGATCTGACCCTGTCTAGGAGTAATCATTGCTGTTAGCTCATGGACACCCACAACCTCCTTTCACAATATTCTCATGGACACCCACAACCTCCTTTCACAATACACTCATGGATACTCACAACCCCCTTTCACAAGATACTCATGGAAACCCACAACCCCCTTTCACAAGATACTCATGGATACTCACAACCCCCTTTCACAAGATACCCATGGAAACCCACAACCCCCTTTCACAAGATACTCATGGATACTCACAACCCCCTTTCACAAGATACTCATGGAAACCCACAACCCCCTTTCACAAGATACTCATGGATACTCACAACCTCCTTTCACAAGACACTCATGGAAACCCACAACCCCCTTTCACAAGATACTCATGGATACTGTGGCAGGGCGGAAGCCCTACACATGGGGAAATATGTAGTTTTATTGTATATTTTTGCATTATTTGTTGTAAATTGATTTAATTAACTGTTTAATTGATGTTGCGCTCCGCCGTGGACGATTACCTGTCTGTGTGGAGCAGCAGCTGAAAGCAATGAGCTGTTCCAGCAGGCAGGTGGGCGTGTCTCGGCAGAGCGTTAGTATAAAAACATAGAGATCACTGTGATCGGGGCTGCTGCAAGGCCTGCCGTTTTCACGGCACCTTTGATTTATAGTTTGTTGTATTGTGTTTTATTTTGAGTGTTTGTACAGTCATGTATAGTCCTCTGTGCGCTACCGTCGCTGGTAGCGTCACATGACATTATTGTTTACTTTTTGTTTATGTTTATTGATTAAATCCCGTGCGCCTGTGTCGGCGTATCAACGTCAATCTGTACCTCAGTCTCGTCTGTGTTCTCCTCGGCTACCTGAGGCAAGTATACCAGGACTCTATCACAATACTCACAACCCCCTTTCACAAGATACTCATGGAAACCCACAACCCCCATTCACAAGATACTCATGGATACTCACAACCCTCTTTCACAAGATACTCATGGAAACCCACAACCCCCTTTCACAAGATACTCATGGAAACCCACAACCCCTTTCACAAGATACTCATGGACACCCACAACCCCCTTTCACAAGATACTCATGGATACTAACAACCCCCTTTCACAAGATACTCATTGAAACCCACTACCCCCTTTCACAAGATACTCATGGATACTCACAACCCCCTTTCACAAGATACTCATGGAAACCCACAACCCCCTTTCACAAGATACTCATGGAAACCCACAACCCCCTTTCACAAGATACTCATGGATACCCACAACCCCCTTTCACAAGATACTCATGGATACTAACAACCCCCTTTCACAAGATACTCATGGAAACCCACAACCCCCTTTCACAAGATACTCATGGATACCCACAACCCCCTTTCACAAGATACTCATGGACACCCACAACCCCCTTTCACAAGATACTCATTGTTTTTATCTTTTTGAACTTCCATCTGACTGCTGATGGAAATCACTTCCAATCCTTATTAATTGTAAGATACCAACGGAACATCATTGTCTATGTAGTCTGCTTCCATTATTCTGATAATAGTTTTTGATGTTTAGTAAGCATTTTATCCATTCCTTTGCAAGTTCTTGTTGTTTTTTGTGGTTGTCTTGCCTTTTTAAACTGAGGAAAAGTGACAAAATGGTATGTGAATACAAGAATGATAATTCTGATTAGTCTGTTAATCATCCGTGATCAGGAGTGGGTTAGAGAAGTGAAACATGTGGACTATCCCTCCCTAACTGAGATATAGAAACAGACAGCACCACATGCAGTTCTTAATTAGCACACTTAGTAACAAGGGAATAGCCACAATATTTGTCTACTTGACTAAGTTTATTATAGTTTTATTAACACAAGGCATCAATGAGCTCATCAATGGGACACTATGGGCTTCGCAGTATTACAGAACACACAGACCACTGACTGATCTAGGTGGTTATGCTGTCCTGTTCAGTCATGCACTTTGGAGCTAAAACTAAATAAAACACACCACAACCGCCACTAGGGACTGTATTCTGCATCCTGGTTTAGATTTTGCACTAGATCAGCACTCGCATGCAGCACTGTGGGTCGAACAAAGCACAGTAGTATGTGGCCGAGTCGTCCAGCTTCGTACTGGCAATTGCTAAAGTTGTCACCTTGTCACTTGTTTTTAACTGTGTGGAAAAACGTCTGTCCAGGTTAGTAGCACGGTGTTCAGAATCGTCCTCCCGCCTCTGAGTTAAATAGAGAGGGGGCATCTCTTGGGCATGTTTATACCAGGCAAGAGCATAGTAGGTGAAACTTGTAGTGTATTTACAAGTAAGCTGAACCGTTTCTCCCTCACGAACTCTACTTGAACGATCATCTTGTGAAACTGTATTTCCAGAAACAAGATCTGAAATAAATAAGTAAACAAATAAATTAAACATCATGCTTTATTAATGATGAGACTGTTTTTGACTGGACCATTATTATTATTATTATTATTATTATTATTATTATTATTATTATTATTATTATTATTAGTAGTAGTAGTAGTATTAAAAGGTAAATTAAGTAACAGAACAGAAATTACCAGTGGCAAGGACTAGCATTGCAAATTGAATGATCATTGTTTGCAGTCTTGCAGAAGAATCTACTCAGAAACACACAGATTCCCCTGTATCCCCTTTATATGAACATGAAGAAGTAATCTGCTCTGTCTATAAGCTTCCTTCTCATGTGGGTGCGGGGTTCATCTTTGTCATATTATTAATGTTAATTTCACATTGTGATGATAAAAAAGGTGATGACGAAAAGGATGCATCACACCCTCGCTTCCATTTGGTTTCCTGCCAAGGCAGAAAATGTCTTTGAAAAAATAACCAGTGCTATGAATTTATTCTCTTTACTCAGTGACATGGCTAATATCATGCATGCTTGTAGAAGTAAAGGCAAATATAAACTAGGTATAAAAAATAATCATTAATCACTAAGCAAGTATGGCAAGTTCTAAGTATCTGAAGTGTTTGTTTTTTTGGTTGTTTTTTGTGTGTTTATTTTTGACACCTGGCTCTGGACTGTATTTATAGTGCATTGTCTGACCATCGGCCAATCTGTCACATCCTTACTTCCAGAAGGGACTGTATTGCCTAATGACTTGTCTATTTGTAGTATCTTTGGTTTTACACTGAGACACAGCGACATCTAGTGATGTTTTTAGCTTGCACATAGCACAAGTTCTATTTGAGTCACAGGAAAACTGCAGCATTAACCAAACAACATCTGGTGCAGCTTGTATTCTTCAGTTGAAAAGAAGAGTCTTTCACATTTGCATTAATTCCTGCCAAGTAGTTTCCCTGAAATCACTCCAAAGCTCCATATTGTTTTTCCGATACTATCTGTGCAGCTTTGGTTGACAATAAAATCCCAGTTTGAAGTTTTGAGTGAAGGCACATCGACACTTAAGTGCGTGATATAAGGAGCTTGCACGCTCACACTTGAGTGCATGATATAAGGAGCTTGTACGCTCACACTTGACTTCTTGTTTTTTTAAATGTATTGTTTGGTGTTCATATCTGAATTGTGACACAACCCTTGTGTAATAATGTATTTTAAATGATTCTGGTATTTGAGGATATACAGTAAACCACATTGAAATGTTTCAAAAGTAATTCTAATACTAGCAATGCATTGCTTTCCAGGACCAGCTTTCTCCCATGTTGGTAATATTAAATCTTTAGCTAGCGTCATCATTGGGCCAGTTTACACGTGTGCTTTTTATTCACATGAAGCAGCCATGCCTGTGCTCGTTGGGAAGAAAAGCTCATGAAAAGGCCCCAAAAAACAGTCACAGTATTTTAATGGGAAAGTCTAATTTACGTGTTGAAATCAGCGCCCACTTACACATGGAAACATGAGTTTCTCATGAAAATGTTAATTAGCTTGTTCAAGTGCTTTACTTAAAGCCACTATAAAAGTCACATGAGAATACATAAGTTACCATGGTCCAAGGATGGCAGCAGGTACATTCATTTTTTTGTTGTATTTTCATTATTATTATTATTATTATTATTATTATTATTTCTTAGCAGACATCCTTATCCAGGGTGACAATTGTTACAAAATATCACATTATAAAATATCACAATACAGATAAACAACAACGTGAACACGGTTACCTTTAAGAGTAAAATCAAGTACAAGATACAGAACATATAGTTCTAATTGAGAGCAGTAGTAGAATACAGCAAAGTGTGGAGCAGGTGTGAGTACAAGGTGATGCAAGTAGTGATACAATTGGGCGATACATATAGTCCAGTGTAGTCAAGTGTTGTGAGGTTTACAGATGCTGTCTGAACAGGTGTGTCTTGAGGAGGTGCCAGAAGGTGGTCAGTTCCACCACTGGGGGGCAAGGGTGGAGAAGGAGCGGGCTCTGGAAGCGGGGGAGCAGGGGGGGGGGGGTACAGTTAATCTGCCAGTGGCGGAGGAGCGGAAGGGGCGAGAGGGGGTGTAGGAAGAAATAATAGGCGATAGGCGAGCTAGTGGAGGGAGCAGAGCATTGGAGTAACCTGGGAGAAATGAGGAATGGAAAAGACAAGGCGAGCTGAGCTATGGATGAGCTAGAGCAGATGGATAGCGGAAGCAGGGTGTGTATCCCTTTAAAAAATACGATCCTGTTTCTTAATTAGTTGATGCGCGCACATTTTGAAAACAGGATATAGTTTCCTCGGTAAGGGGCCTCTGAGAGGAAACAGGTGAAGAAACAGGTGAGTAGCACATATAGAGAGGGTGCACAGGGTGTGGATTTCTTGTTTTTCTTGATTTATAGCTATTGAATGTTTGAAATACATTTGTTACTCGGGTTCTTAGAAAAAGAAAAATGCCAATCAATGGAATAAAATTGTTAAATAATACTCTGGTGTGTGGAGTTTGCCTACAGACTATGATTGGTATGTATAAGTGACAAGATGAGTATTCTGAGTAATTAGTTTAAGACTGCGAGTTTGGAGACACTAATTGTAGGTGCTATTGGCTTATTTTAATACAGACAGATTGGTATTCTCAGTAATTAGTTTAAGTCTGCCACTGCAGAGACACAGGTTATCACCAAGGTAAACAACACGAGGAGACAGCGCTTACACCCTCACTTGACAGGAAGTGTCCAATGTGATGTGACCAGCCAACCAGGAACTTTCTCTGGCCACCTTTGTTCCAAAATCCCATAAAACAAGAGTGTTAGCAACTAGAATTGTTCCTTCACAATGACTGCAGCGTTGTTTTGTTGGTGTTCCACTGCTCCTGATCTTCACAATGACTGCAGCGTTGTATTGTTGGTGTTCCACTGCTCGAAGAGAAGTCTAGAAGTCTCCCAGTGCTACAGGGGAGGTCAGAGCGGCTGGACTTCTGAGGATGGGTAGTGGGTTTTACTTCCCTCACAGGGAGACAGGAGAGCTGAAAAGAGAAGGAAATAGACATGCAAAGAGGGTCTCCAGAGAGGGAGACTGGCACAGAAGAAAGCAGATATTTAGGAAGGCATACAGGGTTTCCCTTTGGCTCATGGAGAGCCACCCTCGTGGAGGTGAGACTGAAACGATTGGCTTACAAGGCTTGGAAGCAAGCGTTACTTCCCCCAAGGGGAGCCTCGAGGGGAAACAAAAGAAAGATGAAAGTTCGGATTGATTTGCGGTTGGAGAGGTGGCCCCCACATACTAGCAATACTCTGTTGCAGAGAAGAGCGGATGTAAGACACTACTGCAGTGGAAGGCCAGCACCCATTTTTTTTTTTTTTTTAAATGCTGATTAACATTAACTTTAGCTGCTGAGGTTGCAATACCCATATGGAATGAATGGGAGAGATAGAATTGAGGGGGCAGACCGGAGGGAGAAGGAGGGAAACTTTGCCATCCCCTTGAGGAGAAGGTGAACCATGGGGATAGACGAGAGAGGAGGTGAAAAAATATATAAGAGGCGATAGCGGTATTGGATGCCAGCGAGATAAGCTTTGAGGGTACCCAGGGAGAGGTATAGATTGTCTTTTGCGTGAACAAGGTAAGCCAGAATGCAATTGTGGTTGAAAGGTGAAGGGGATCTGAAGCAATAAGGAGGGTTGATTGTCATTTAGACCTATTGAACAGATCAGGATCAGGTTGGGTCCAGTCTATAAGGGTGTTATCCAATGCTTGACCGGATGCTGCTTTGGCTAAAAACACTTTGTGATATTCTTAAAAATAGTGCCGCCATATCTGACAGAGGTTGAGAATGTTAAACAAATAAGAATCTAATTCCTGCAGCCAGAGAGAATCAACTTCACATAAAACATCTCAGGAAAACAAAAAGTGAGGACAGATTCACCAAGAGTAAGTTTTTTTTGGAGCTGAGGATCCCAAGATTTAAGGATGACAGAGAGGTCTCTGCAGTCTACAACCCTATGATCTGATGCATGAATAAGAATTGAAATCAAGTTAATATCTTTACCTTTGATTATATTGCATGTAATCTGAGGGGGGAGAGAGAGAGTGTTAGTGAACCATTGAAGCGGAGGAGCAGTCGCGACCGGGAAGATTGGCAGGGACGGGGGCGGGGCGGCGAAAGAGACGGAAGTGACAGGGTGCTGAAGTGGCCGATGGTGGGGGGGGGGGGGGGGGGCGGTGGGTGCTGTTTCCAGACGAATAGTCCTGTTATCAAATGTATCCAGGCAGTCAGAAACTGAAGAAATGGCAACGTTGAGAGGCTGAATAAGTTGCTTGATGTCACTGGAGATTTAGAGATGAGGATCGGGGAAAGAATCTGGAGAAGCCACAGGATCGGGTTAAACGGCAGTCTGAGGGCTAGAGAAGGAGCAGGATGGGGAGCATGTGAAGCTACTGTATCTGTTCAGAGACAGATAATAAGGGTATAACCCAGGTTTTAAATTTTTAGATTCATTGATAGTTTCGGTTACAATAAAGGCACTCTACCTCGCCCGAACTGCAGCTCTAACCTTCCCAGTGTGGTAAACTAACAGAAAGCACTGATCTCTCATCAAGGCTCTATTACTTTTAAAAATGGTTAAAATGATGGCATTCCCCTGGTATAAATATTTTGTTGTATATTTAAAAGAGGGACTGTGACAAAGAGAGAATGAACTCTTGTTTTAGATCTCCCTCCCGACCGGTGATAATAGAGGAGGTATGAATAATCCCGATCCATACGGGTATTATTTATCTTATTAAGATAGGCCTCTCAGAGATTGGTTTGTAAAATCAAGCAATCCATAAACTTGGTTTAAATGGCTGAAAGTATTGCCCCCCCTATAGTTTAAAAGATGTATTGTTACATGTTTGCACACAACATTTTCAAACGATCATCCCTTTTTTTAAAGCACTTTAAAATAATTGATTTCAGTTCAGGAAAACCCAAACATTTTGTATAATAAAGAACCTTTATTTAACCTCACTTGGATAAAAAAAGCTTTTTTTCCTTATATTAGAATTGTAGTGATTCAAAATGGGTTCTTTAAGTTCTGATGCCACCTTTGAATGTAAACATCAATCTCTCTTTCCTTCTTTCACCTGAAGAAGAGACCTTTGAGTTCTTGAAAGCTTGTGATTCATTATTGTTTAATTAGTCCAATAAAAGGCATTGCATCTTCTTCTCTATTATCATATCAAGAAATGTTTAGCCAACTTATTCCCTCAACTTCACTGTCCTAATCTGACTAAACTGGAGATGTTTTTTTTATTAAATCCATTTGTATCCAAGTTATACAAATGCTTTAAACATAATTAGTGTAAAGTCAAAGAAAGTTAGGAACTCCAGTAATTGCATCATCCTGGAATAATGTTAATTTTAATGTAATGCTAAACTGAAATCGCAGGCCCTTTGCTAAGTGTTACGTTTGAAATGTGTAATACTATGTATTTAAATAACAGTTTTATTAAAGATTTGTTTTGCAAATAAAAAACTACATATACAGTGCCGAGAAAAAGTTTGTGAACCCGAATGATAATTATGAAAATTCCATAGTTTTACCATGATAGCCTTCTAGAATCAAAACTTTTCTTAAATATCCAATAGGGTTTATATTAACCAATTCCATGTCTTTTGAAACAAAATGATGTATGAATTAGACAAACAATGAGTAATTAAGATTCAGGGCATGTGAAAAAGTGAACCCTGGTTTTATCAGCTCAATTAAGGGGATAATTAGAATCAGGTGTTTAAATAATTAGGTAGATCTTCAGAGGTGAGTTTGGGAGGCCCCACCCTATATAAAGATCAGAAACTTTGTGAGTTTGGTCTTCACCATACAGGTGTATGGAAACACGTCATGCCACGATCAAAAGAAATCTCTGAGGACCTCAGAAAAACAGTTATTGATGCTCATCAGTCTAGAAAGGGTTACAAAACCATTTCTAAGGATTTGGGGCTCCACCAATCCACTGTCAGACAGATAGTCTACAAATGGAGAACATTCAAGAACACAGTTACTCTACCCAGGAGCGGTCGTCCTACCAAAATCTCTCCAAGAACAAACCAGAAAATCATCAAGGAAGTCACAAAGAACCCCAGAGTAACATCCAAGGATCTGCAGGCCACTCTCGCCTTGGCTAATTTGAGTGTTCATGATTTAACCATCAGAAAAAGACTGAACAAGAATGGTGTTCATGGAAGGATAGCCAGGAGGAAACCACTGCTCTCTAAAAAGAACATTGCTGCCCGTCTGAAGTTCGCCAAAGAGCACATAGATGATCCACAAGACTTCTGGAACAATGTTCTATGGACAGACGAGTCAAAGGTAGAACTTTTTGGCCTCAATGAGAAACGTTATGTTTGGTGAAAACCAAACACTGCGTTCGAACAGAAGAACCTCATCCCAACCGTCAAGCATGGTGGTGGGAGTGTGATGGTTTGGGGCTGCATTGCTGCCTCAGGACCTGGACGGCTTGCCATCATTGACACAACCATGAATTCTGCATTCTATCAGAAGATTCTAGAGGAGAATGTCAGACGGATGGTCTGTGAGCTGAAGCTGAACCGAAAGTGGGTCATGCAGCAAGATAATGATCCTAAACATACAAGCAGATCTAAAAAAAAGAATGGCTGCAGAAGAAGAAATTCCCTGTTTTAGAATGGCCAGTCAAAGTCCGGACCTAAATCCCATCAAAATGTTGTAGCAGGACCTGAAGCGAGCTGTCCCTGCAAGGAAGCCCTCAAATGTCACCGAGTTGAAGCAGTTCTGTAAGGAGAAATGGGCCAAAATTCCTCAAAACCGATGTGAGAGACTGACCAACAGTTACAGGAAACGCTTAGTTGAAGACATTGCTGCTCAAGGGGGTGCCACCAGTTACTGAATCTAAAGGTTCACATACTTTTTCACACATGGATATTGAATGTTGAATCATTTGTGGATAAATAAATGTTGAAAAGTATCATGATTTTGTTTCATTTGTTTAATCAGGTTATCTTTATCTATTATTAGGACTCAGATTAAGATTTAATAACATTTTAGGTTTGAAAAATGTGAAATATGTGAAAATCCTAAGGGGTTCACAAACTTTTTCTAGGCACTGTATTTGTGTGTCTTTCATGGGCTATATTCTAGCACAGTGGTTTTTCTTCACCACTTAAAACAGGCACATCTGTGTTTTGCTATGTTGGGTTACATTTGCAGGCTGATATAGTTTTTGCACTGTAACTTAGCAAGATGCAGCATTGTGAGTCACTGAGAGCACAGTAATAGGTGGATGAATTTTTCAGCTGTGATCCTGTAATTGTTAATGTTGTCGACGTCTCTCTGGTTTTCAGCTCCATGGAAAAACGTGTGTCGAGACCGTCAGCTCACCGTTCAGCAATGCTGCCCGAATTCATCCGGATCAAAAACAGAGGAGGACTCGCCTCATCATGTCGGTACCAATAAAGATAGTAGCTGGAATAACTTGTCGTGTATTTACAAGTAATTTGGACATCTCCTCCTTCTTGAACTTGTTTTTCAGACTCTTCCATTGTTAGTGTATTTCCAAAGACAAAATCTTAAATAAATAAAAGATGTGCTTTAATACATCTAGTTTTTAAATAAACCACTTCACTGTGTTTTAAAAATAATAAAATAACAGGGTTTATTATTATTATTATTATTATTATTATTGCAAACACATTTTTAAAGCAGAATTGAAACTTACCAATTACAAAAAGTACAATGAAACACACAGGTAACATTGCCTGCAGCCTTCGTTGAGGATCAGCTTGCTTAGAAACTACAGACATGACACACAGACGGAGTATAGCTCCCCTGAAGATGTCTTAACTGTTGAGAATGAGCTGTATGTTCATACAGCTGGGCAGCATGGGTAAACAGAGACATCCATTTCACATCATGTGACTGTTCTTGTCATCAGGAGGATTTACCTCAATACAGATTGGGTGAGCTGTGTCAGCTTTGCAGGGTATTGGAAGGTTCTGGAAACCAGCAGAAGTCTGTAGCATGTTAACTTATTTTAAAGAGAGCTGCACACTCTGGGCTGATGAGCCAGGACTGATAGAGCTGCACACACTGGGCTGATGAGCCAGGATTGATAGAGCTGCACACACTGGGCTGATGAGCCAGGACTGATAGAGCTGCACACACTGGGCTGATGAGCCAGGACTGATAGAGCTGCACACACTGGGCTGATGAGCCAGGATTGATAGATCTGCACACACTAGGCTGATGAGCCAGGACTGGTAGAGCTGCACACACTGGGCTGATGATCCAGGACTGAAAGAGCTGCACACACTGAGCTGATAATCCAGGACTGATAGAGCTGCACACACTGGGCTGATGAGCCAGGACTGATAGAGCTGCACTCACTGGGCTGATGAGCCAGGACTGATAGAGCTGCATACACTGGGCTGATGATCCAGGACTGATAGTCCGGAGACAGCATTGGCCTGGTTTCCACGCAGTTGAGAAACTCCAGATCCTCTCTCCACTGTCATGACTTCTGTGACATAGCAGCACATACCACACACACTCCTCACACTACAGGAAGAGCGCATCTGAAACATTGAACACATTTAAAAGGGGTGCAAATCGGTTCTCACGTAAAAAAAACTGTGCAATTGACATGGAAACATATCTGAAAGCCATACCTGTTGCTTACAAGACTTCAGCAATGAAAATCCCTTTTGTGACGTAACCTTGCACAACTTTCTACTATAATTAAAGGCCTTTATTATCTTATAATCCTTTATTATCTGAGATGTGCTGCTAGTTGCCCTGGCAAGCATCTTTGACCAAATAGGAAAAAATATGCACAGAGTACGAGGGGTTTAGAGACCCATTCATCAGTGTTTTATTTTTTATTTTTTATGTGACACCATGTATTCAACATTTCAAATTATTGCCATAATTAAGGGTATAAAGCAATGTTATAAAAAATACTGTAAAAAAAGTGCTGGGATTTTAGCTCCATTTGTAGACTACGAAGGATCAGATTTGCTTAAGCTACGGGTTCTGTACATATGATATATGTACGTGTATAATAGGGTTATAATAAATATACATGCAGTCAAAAATGTTTAGAAAATATTACAAGCATAGTACACCCAGACATAGCGCTTTCTTATGTATTGTTTTTATTTGTGTAGCGCTACGTCTTGGTTTTTTATTGCCCGTTCTTTTTTTATTAATTTTTTTTGGTGGGCAAATGAGGCAGGCTGCCTTGCCATGCTTCAACCTAAAACCTCAGTGGAAACCCAGTTTATGAAAGCTGCATGATATCAGTACAAGGCCAGATTGGAACTCAGACAAACATTTAAATATACCCTCCCACACATTAATATTAATTAGGTTATTTGCATTTGGAAGGATAATTTCTCTGACTATAAGAAAAATACATGGAAACCCACACTGCCCGAAAGGTACTGCCAAAATAGCGTGAGAAAAAAGATGACTTTTTTTTCTTTTCTTTTTTTTCTTTTTTGCTGGTATAGTTACGTGGATCTGACCCCGCCTAGGAGTTATCATTGCTGGTACAGTCACATGGATCTGACCCTGCCTAGGAGTTATCATTGCTGGTACAGTCACGTGGATCTGACCCTACATAGGAGTTATTATTGCTGGTAGCCGTGACAACCAGCAATTATAACTGTAAATAAATTGTGTGGCATTTGAACATCAGCTCCTGTGTCTCTCCCTTCTGTCAATGGACACCCACAACCCCCTTTCACAAGATACTCATATATACCCACAACCCACTTTCCCCAAATACTCATGGACACCCACAAACCCCTTTCCCAAGATACTCATGGACACCCACTACCCCCTTTCACAAGATACTCATGGACACCCACAACCCCCTTTCACAAGATACACATCGTTTTTATCTTTTTGAACTTCCATCTGACTGCTGATGGAAATCACTTCCAATCCTTATTAATTGTAAGATACCAAAGGAACATCATTGTCTATGTAGTCTGCTTCCATTATTCTGATAATAGTTTTTGATGTTTAGTAAGCATTTTATCCATTCCTTTGCAAGTTCTTGTTGTTTTTTGTGGTTGTCTTGTCTTTTTAAACTGAGGAATAGTGACAAAATGGTATGTGAATACAAGAATGATAATTCTGATTAGTCTGTTAATCATCCGTGATCAGGAGTGGGTTAGAGAAGTGAAACATGTGGACTATCCCTCCCTAACTGAGATATAGAAACAGACAGCACCACATGCAGTTCTTAATTAGCACACTTAGTAACAAGGGAATAGCCACAATATTTGTCTACTTGACTAAGTTTATTATAGTTTTATTAACACAAGGCATCAATGAGCTCATCAATGGGACACTATGGGCTTCGCAGTATTACAGAACACACAGACCACTGACTGATCTAGGTGGTTATGCTGTCCTGTTCAGTCATGCACTTTGGAGCTAAAACTAAATAAAACACACCACAACCGCCACTAGGGACTGTATTCTGCATCCTGGTTTAGATTTTGCACTAGATCAGCACTCGCATGCAGCACTGTGGGTCGAACAAAGCACAGTAGTATGTGGCCGAGTCGTCCAGCTTCGTACTGGCAATTGCTAAAGTTGTCACCTTGTCACTTGTTTTTTAACTGTGTGGAAAAACGTCTGTCCAGGTTAGTAGCACGGTGTTCAGAATCGTCCTCCGCCTCTGAGTTAAATAGAGGGGGCATCTCTTGGGCATGTTTATACCAGGCAAGAGCATAGTAGGTGAAACTTGTAGTGTATTTACAAGTAAGCTGAACCGTTTCTCCCTCACGAACTCTACTTGAACGATCATCTTGTGAAACTGTATTTCCAGAAACAAGATCTGAAATAAATAAGTAAACAAATAAATTAAACATCATGCTTTATTAATGATGAGACTGTTTTTGACTGGACCATTATTATTATTATTATTATTATTATTATTATTATTATTATTATTATTATTATTATTATTAGTAGTAGTAGTATTAAAAGGTAAATTAAGTAACAGAACAGAAATTACCAGTGGCAAGGACTAGCATTGCAAATTGAATGATCATTGTTTGTAGTCTTGCAGAAGAATCTACTCAGAAACTCAGAGATTCCCCTGTATCCCCTTTATATGAACATGAGGAAGTAATCTGATCTGTCTATAAACTTCCTTCTCATGTGGGTGTGGAGTTCATCGTTGACATATTATTAATGTTAATTTCACATAGTGTGATGAACAAAGATGATGACGAAAATAATGCATCACACCCTCACTTCCATTTGGTTTCCTGCCAAGGCAGAAAATGTCTTTGAAAAAATAACCAGTGCTATGAATTTATTCTCTTTACTCAGTGACATGGCTAATATCATGCACGTTTGTAGAACTAAAGGCAAATATAAACTAGGTATAAAAAATAATCATTAATCACTAAGCAAGTATGGCAAGTTCTAAGTATCTGAAGTGTTTTTTTTTTGTGTGTTTTTTTTTTTTGTGTTTATTTTTGACACCTGGCTCTGGACTGTATTTATAGTACATTGTCTGTCGCATCCTTATTTCCAGAAGGGTCTGTATTGCCTGATGACTTGTCTATTTGTAGTATCTTTGGTTTTACATTGAGACACAGCGACATCTAGTGGTGTTTATAACCTTGCACATAGCACAAGTTCTATTCGAGTCACAGCAAAACTGCAGCATTCACCAAACAACATCTGGTGCAGCTTGTATTCTTCAGTTGAAAAGACCAGTCTTTAACATGTGCATTCATTCCTGCCAAGTAGTTTCCCAGAAATCACTCCAAAGCTCCTTATTGTTTTTCCGATACTATCTGTGCAGCTTTGGTTGACAATGAAATGACAGTTTGAAGTTTGAGTGAAGTCACATCGGTACTTGAGTGTGTGATATAAGGAGCTTGCACGCTCACACTTGAGTGCATGATATAAGGAGCTTGCACTCTCAAACTTGACTTGTTGTTTTTTTAAAAGTAATGTTTGGTGTTCATATCTGAATTGTGACACGACCCTTGTGTAATAATGTATTTTAAATGATTCTGGTATTTGAGGATATACAGTACACCACATTGAAATGTTTCAAAAGTAATTCTAATACTAGCAATGCATTGTTTTCCAGGAACAGCTTTCTCCCATGTTGGTAATATTAAATCTTTAGCTAGCGTCATCATTGGTCCAGTTTACACGTGTGCTTTTTATTCACGTGAAGCGGCCATGCCTGTGCTTGTTGGGAAGAAAAGCTCATGAAAAGGCCCCAAAAAACAGTCACAGTATTTTAATGGGAAAGTCTAATTTACGTGTTGAAATCAGCAGCCACTTACACATGGAAACACAAGTTTCTCATGAAAATGTTAATTAGCTTGTTCAAGTGCTTTACTTAAAGCTACTATAGAAAGGAAGGTCAGAGAAAACAAAAAAACAGACGGGAGACCACATCAAAACAAGGGCAACAACTCAGGTAAGACAGCCATTAAATATATTTATTTAAATTATTATTTTTTATTATTATTATTTATTTCTTAGCAGACGCCCTTATCCAGGGTGACATACAATCATAAGCAAATACATTTCAAGTATCACAGTACAAGTAATAATACAATTAAGAGCAAGATAAATACAATGACTTTGGTTCAAGCAAGTACAAGTGTGACAAAATACGATTCAATAATACAGCAGGTAACAGTGTCAGTGATAGTTACATCAGGATATGATTAAATTCAAAATACTACAGATTAAACACTTGGCAGATTACAGTACTCTGAAGTACAGGATTAAATGCAGTAAAATAGGGGGCAGATAAGACCAAGTAAAGCGCATTTAAGGAAGGGTGATAAGTGTCCCAGTGGAAAAACAGAGGAGTTCTACAGGTGCTTTCTGAAGAGGTGAGTCTAGAGGAGGCGCCAGAATGTGGTCAGGGACTGGGCACTCCTGACATCTGTAGGAAGGTCATTCTACCAGTGCGGGGCGAGGGTGGAGAAGGAGCGGGCTCTGGAGGCAGGGGAGCGTAGAGGAGGTAGAGCCAGTCTTCTAGTGCAGGCGGAGTGGAGAGGTCAAGTGGGAGTGTAGGGAGAGATGAGGGTCTGGAGGTAGCTGGGTGCAGTCTGGTCAAGGCATCTGTAGGCTAGTTCAAGAGTCTTGAACTGGATGAGAGCGGTGATCGGGAGCCAGTGGAGTGAGCGGAGTAGAGGAGTTGCGTGGGAGAAGCGAGGCAGAGAGAACACCAGGCAGGCAGCTGAGTTCTGGATGAGCTGGAGCGGACGGGTGGCGGACGCAGGGAGGCCAGCCAGGAGGGAGTTGCAGTAGTCTAGGCGGGAGAGTACCAAGGCCTGGACCAGGAGCTGGGTGGCGTAGTTGGTGAGGAAGGGTCGGATTCTTCAGATGTTGCTCAGGAAGAATCGGCAAGTGCGTGCCAGAGTGGAGATGTGCTGGGAATACTAGAAGTCTCAGAAATGCTAGAAGTCTCAGAAACAAAATGTTAGAACTTGAAGCCACTGCACTAACAAGTAACTACGATGTTATAGGCGTTACAGAAACTTGGTTTTCTGAGAGTGATGGAGATGAATATAATATTAGTGGGTACACACTGTATAGGAAAGACAGGCAGGACAAGAGGCGGAGGGGTAGCGCTATACATAAGAAATAGTCTTGAAGCCCAGGTGTTAAATCTGGACGAAGAAAACAACGCAGAATCAATATGGGTCAGAATAATGGACAAAAATTCAAAGGGCATAATAATAGGAGCATGCTATAGACCGCCAAATTCAGACGCCGACCAAATAATCTGTTATACAATGACATTAGAAGCCATACTAATGGTGGATTTCAACTTCACCCATATAAAATGGGAAAACCCGGTGGGGAGCACGACGGAAGAAATTGAAATGGTGGAAATGACAAATGACTGCTTCCTAACACAATTTGTCAAGGCACAGACTAGAGGGGAAGCATGCCTTGATTTAGTCTTTTCAAATAACGAAGACAGAATAACTAAAACAGAGGTCAGAGCTATTGGCAAACTCAAACCACAACATGGTTTCATTTGAAGTGATTTTTAAAACCCAAAAAGTAATGAAAAGCTAAGGTTTACAATTTTAGAAAAGCAAACTATGATGGTATGAAACAGAGACTAACAGAAGTAGACTGGAGTAAAACAGAGAAAACATCCACAGAAAAAGGATGGGTTTTGTTTTTGTTTTTTTAAATGTAGTACTAGAGGCGGAAAACAATTACATCCCAAAAGTAGACAAATCTAAATCTAAAACAAAATGGCCAAAATGGTTTAATAGATCAATTAAAAAAATATTCTGAGAAAAAAGGCACTTTACAGAGCACTTAAAAGGGACCAAAAACAAAGTACACATAAAGAATACATGGAACTGCAAATGCAAGTCAAAAAGGAAGTTAGAAAGGCCAAGAGAGAGATAGAAATGAACATTGCTAAGGGGGCTGTGGCAGAGCAGGGCTCTGCCCTCGGAAATATTGGCAGGGATGGGGTTAAATTCTCCTCCCTCCCCAGGTTTATTGTGTCAGGTGGGAGTAATTACCAATCAATTAGCACCCAGCCACCTGACATAAAAGGAGGCCTCAGCTCCTCAGTAGAGAGAGGTAGCTGAGGAAGCAAGTGTGTTTTTTCTTTTTGTGCTGGTTTTTGTTAATTTTGCTGTCCAGTGAAGGCAAAGCTCAGCCTGGAAGCTTTATTTCTGTAAGTTTTTACTTTGTGTTTATTGTTTGTGTTTAAGAACCTTTTTGTTTGGCCCACGTGTCTGTTTATTTTGTGTTTTTTATTTAATAAAAGTCTTTTCTTTGAACTGCAGTTTTTCTCTAGGCCTCATCCCTTGTGCCATCCTGTCACAGTGGCCTAAAAACCAAAACGTTTTTCCAATATTATAACAGCAAGAGAACATTCAAAGAGGAGGTTAAAAGTCTAAGAGATACAAATGGCAAAATCATAGACGAAGAAAAAAAATAGCAAATATATTAAATGATTACTTTTCAGAAGTTTTTACAAAGGAGGATACGGACAACATGCCCCACATGTCAACCTGTTCCTACCCAGTTTTAAATAACTTTAGCATAACAGAGGCAGAAGTGTTAAAGGGACTAGGAGCTCTTAAAATAAACAAATCCCCAGGGCCAGATGAGAGTCTCCCAATTGTACTCAAAGAAATGAAAGAAGTTATTTACAAACCGCTAACCAACATCATGCAACACTCTCTTGACATAGGGGTTGTACCGACAGACTGGAGAATTGCAAACGTCATACCGATCCACAAAAAGGGAGACAAAACCGAACCAGGTAACTACAGACCAATAAGCCTCACTTCTATTATATGTAAACTTATGGAAACTATAATAAGATCCAAAATGGAAAATTACCTATATGGTAACAATATCCTGGGACACAGTCAGCATGGTTTTAGGAAAGGGAGATCGTGTCTAACTAACCTGCTTGATTTTTTTTGAGGATGCAACATCGACAATGGATAATTGCAAAGCATACAACATGGTTTATTTAGATTTCCAGAAAGTTTTTGACAAAGTCCTGCATAAAAGATGAATTCTCAAACTGAATGCAGTAAGCATTCAAGGAAATGCATGCACATGGATTAGGGAGTGGTTAACATGTAGAAAACAGAAAGTACTGATTATTATTATTTATTTATTAGCAGACGCCCTTATCCAGGGCGACTTACAATTGTTACAAGATACCACATTATTTTTACATACAATTACCCTGTGGAAGGGTGGTGGGTAATTCACTGACACACGGGAGACACGGATGATCTTGACAACACTGCACAGGTGCCCAGTTTTATTATTATTGGGGCAGTTCCACGTTTTGGCCCGCAGAGGGCGCTGTTGTCTGTGGTCTGCCTATCAGCGGTGATAAAACAGAGCCACAGAGATACCAGAGGAGGTACAGTTATACAGTACAGGCGCACTCACAGGTGCTCAAACCAAAAATAAGCAAAAGGAGAAAAGAACAAGGAAAATAAAATACAGTAATAAAAAAATCTACAAATAAAAGGTGCTGCACTCGGCAGCTTCACCCCGACCGTCGATACCCGCACGGTCCGGGTCTCCGTCCTACCCTCGCCGCTCCCTCAGACTGCTAAAACAAATACTTTTATTTCTTTTGGGGTTTTCCTCCCCGGCCGTGTTCTGGATCGGGACCAGTGCGTCCGTACGTCTGTTCTCTCTCAAAGGGGCAGACCTGAGGGAACAGCAGAATGTTAATTTTATAGGGCCAGCAATTCCCCCCAAGACCCGCCTCTCAGCCATTCAAAGAGAAGGAAAGCCCACACACCCACTCTCCCACCTCTACGTGTCACTGCCATGACTGACAGGCGAATATTGACGGGCTGTTGCCCTCTTCCTGCAGCACTTCGAACACATCAGAAGAGTCAGTACAGGTCTCCCCCTGTTACATATCCTCCCCCTTAGAATGGCACCACTGGTCCATTCGAAAATCCTACATCCCCATGCCTTCCCGAGAGAAAAAATCTGCGTTTTGATGCAGCTTTCCTGCTCGGTGGACAACCCTGAAGGCATAGGGCTGCAGGGCCAAGTACCACCGCGTGATTCTGGCATTGCTATCCTTCATCCGGTCAAGCCATGCTAAGGTGGCATGATCTGTAACCAGGGTGAAGTGTCGCCCCAGGAGGTAGTACCAGAGTGACTCGACATTTTACCGCGAGACACTCCTTCTCGATGGTACTAGTTCTTTTCATGGGGAAGGAGCTTCCTGCTGATGTACAGGACCGGGTGATCACTTCCCCGCACCTCCTGAGACAACACTGCCCCGAGACCTGTCTCTGACGCATCCGTCTGCAGGGTGAACCTCTTACTGAAATCCGAACTGCACAGCACTGGCTTACTACACAGTCTCCGCTTCAGAGCGAGAAAGGCCCTCTGGCACGGCTCCGTCCACTGAACCGTATTTGGGGCAGCCTTCCTGGTGAGGTCTGTCAAGGGAGCAGCAAGCATGGCGAAGCTCGGGATGAACTTCCTGTAATAGCCTGCTAGTCCCAAGAAAGAGCGCACCTGGGTTTTGGTCGTAGGGACCGGCCAGTCAGGCAAGGCTTTCACCTTAGCAATCAGCGGTCTGATCTGGCCACTCCCTACTCGATACCCCAAATACTCCGACTCACTCTTCCCAATGGCACATTTCTTTGGGTTAGCAGTAAGCCCAGCCTCCCGCAAGGATTGCAATACCGCCGCTACCTTACACAGATGACTCGGCCAATCCTCACTGTGGATAACCACGTCATCTATGTAAGCAGCAGCGTACTGCTGATGGGGCCGCAAAACGCAATCCATCATCCGCTGGAAACTGGCTGGTGCTCCGTGCAACCCAAAGGGCATGGTCCTAAATTGGTACAATCTCTCTGGATTCTGGGGTCAGGGGTATCTGCCAGTACCCCTTCGTTAAATCCAGTGTCGTCATAAAATGAGCCGTGCCCAGATGCTCCAGCAATTTATCTACCCGAGGCATGGGATAAGCATCAAACTTCGATTTCTCATTAACTCGCCTGAAGTCAATGCAAAATCTAGTTGACCCGTCTGGTTTATCCACTAAAACAACAGGACTGTTCCAGTCACTTTGGGACTCTTCTATTACCCCCAGTCTAAGCATTTCATCAATTTCCGTCTTTATTACCTGACTGCTAAAACAAATACTGATGGGGTCTGCCCACAGTTTTCCCGCTAACCCTGTTTTCTTTCTGTTCTCTTATTTCTTTTGGGGTTTTCCTCCCCGGCCGTGTTCTGGATCGGGACCAGTGTGTCCGTACGTCTGTTCTCTCTCAAAGGGGCAGACCTGAGGGAACAGCAGAATGTTAATTTTATAGGGCCAGCAATTCCCCCCAAGACCCGCCTTTCAGCCATTCAGAGAGAAGGAAAGCCCGCACACCCACTCTCCCACCTCTACGTGTCACTGCCATGACTGACAGGCGAATATTGACGGGCTGCTGCCCTCTTCCTGCAGCACTTCGAACACATCAGAAGAGTCAGTACAGGTCTCCCCCTGTTACATACCCATTTATACAGTTGGGTTTTTACTGGAGCAATCTAGATAAAGAACCTTGCTCAAGGGTACAGCAGCAGTGTCACCCACCTGGGATTGAACCCTCGACCCTCCGGTCAAGAGTTCAAAGCCCTAACCACTACTCCACACTGCTCCACTACTCCACCCTGATTAGAGGAGAAACCTCAAAATGGAGCGTGGTAACTAGTGGTGTACCACAGGGATCAGTATTAGGTCCTCTGCTATTCCTAATATACATTAATGATTTAGATTCTGGTATAGTAAGCAAACTTGTTAAATTTGCAGACGACACAAAAATAGGAGGAGTGGCAAACACTGTTGCAGCAGCAAAGTTCATTCAAAATGATCTAGACAGCATTCAGAACTGGGTAGACAAATTGCAAATGACGTTTAATAGAGAAAAGTGTACGGTACTGCACGCAGGCAATAAAAATGTGTATTATAAAAATCATATGGGAGATACTGAAATTAAGGAAGGAATCTATGAAAAAGACCTAGAAAAAGACCTATGTTGACTCATGTGGGGGAAGCTATAAAAAAGGCCAACAAGATGCTCGGATATATTGTGAAAAGTGTTGAATTTAAATCAGGTGACTGTACAATGCATTAGTAAGACCTCATCTAGAATATTGTGTTCAATTCTAGTCACCTTACAAAAGAGATATTGCTGCTCTAGAAAGAGTGCAAAGAGCGACCAGAATTATCCCGGGTTTAAAAGGCATATCGTATGCAGACAGACAAAAAGAATTGAATGTATTCAGTCTTGAACAAAGAAGACTACGTGGTGACCTGATTCAAGCATTCAAAATTCTAAAAGGTACTGACGATGTGAACACAGGGGACTTTTTCAACCTGAAAAAAGAAACAAGGACCAGGGGTCACAAATTGAGATTAAATAAAGGGGCATTCAGAACAGAAAATAGGAGGAACTTTTTTACACAGAGAATTATGAGGGTCTGGAACGAACTCTCAGTAATGTTGTTGAAGCTGACACCCTGGGATCCTTCAAGGAGCTGCGTGATGAAATTCTGGGATCAATAAGCTACTAACAATCAAACAAGCAAGATGTGCCGAATGGCCTCCTATTGTTTGTAAACTTTCTTTTGTTCTTACATTACATTAATATTAGGGCATGTTATCACATGTTTATTGTGTTTTCTTTTGTGTTAAGTTTGTTTTTAGGTGTGTATCCCTTTAAAACATACAATCCTGTTTCTTAATTAGTTGATGCGCGCACATTTTGAAAACAGGATATAGTTTCCTCGGTAAGGGGCCGCTGAGAAGAAACAGGTGAAGAAACAGGAGTAGCACATATAGAGAGGGTGCACAGGGTGTGGATTTCTTGTTTTTCTTGATTTATAGCTATTGAATGTTTGAAATAAATTTGTTACTCGGGTTCTCAGAAAAAGAAAAATGCCAATATGGAATAAAATTGTTAAATAATACTTTGGTGTGTGGTGTTTGCCTACAGACTATGATTGGTATGTATAGGGTTTGTTGTATCTTACATAAAATAAACTTGATTTATACTGCGTTTGTATTTTTAGCAATAAAAAGTATGTCTCTGCGATGGAAATGGAATTTATTATTGATAGCGAACGATATCGATATCATGTCAAAATATCGATATTCGTGCCAACCCCTAATAAAAATACAAAACATGCACAGGGGTGGGGTGTACCTACTGGCTTATTTTAACAAGTGACAAGATGAGCATTCTGAGTAATTAGTTTAAGTCTGCCAATGCAGAGACACTAATTGTTGTGATACTGGCTTATTTTAATACAGACAGATTGGTATTCTCAGTAATTAGTTTAAGTCTGCCACTGCGGAGACACAGGTTATCACCAAGGTGAACAACATGAGGAGACAGCGCTTACACCCTCAATTGACAGGAAGTGTCCAATGTGATGTGACCAGCCAACCAGGAACTTTCTCTGGCCACCTTTTTTTCCAAAATCCCATAAAACAAGAGTTGTAGCAACTACAAGTGTTCCTTCACAATGACTGCAGCGTTGTTTTGTTGGTGTTCCACTGCTCCTGGTCTTCACAATGACTTCAGCGTTGTTTTGTTGGTGTTCCACTGCTCCTGGTCTTCACAGTGACTGCAGCGTTGTATTGTTGGTGTTCCACTGCACCTGGTCTTCACAGTGACTGCAGCGTTGTATTGTTGGTGTTCCACTGCTCCTGGTCTTCACAGTGACTGCAGCGTTGTATTGTTGGTGTTCCACTGCTCCTGGTCTTCACAGTGACTGCAGCGTTGTATTGTTGGTGTTCCACTGCTCCTGGTCTTCACAGTGACTGCAGCGTTGTATTGTTGGTGTTCCACTGCTCCTGGTCTTCACAGTGACTGCAGCGTTGTATTGTTGGTGTTCCACTGCACCTGGTCTTCACAGTGACTGCAACGTTGTATTGTTGGTGTTCCACTGCTCCTGATCTTCACAATGACTGCAGCGTTGTATTGTTGGTGTTCCACTGCTCGAAGAGAAGTCTAGAAGTCTCCCAGTGCTACAGGGGAGGTCAGAGCGGCTGGACTTCTGAGGATGGGTAGTGGGTTTTACTTCCCTCACAGGGAGACAGGAGAGCTGAAAAGAGAAGGAAATAGACATGCAAAGAGGGTCTCCAGAGAGGGAGACTGGCACAGAAGAAAGCAGATATTTAGGAAGGCATACAGGGTTTCCTCGAGAAGAGGGTGGCTCATGGAGAGCCACCCTCTTCTCACCAAAGGCCTGTTTTTTTCTTCTCCTCAGTGTTCAACACTAAGACTAATGGATTGTTCTTATTTTCCCATTTTACTGCAGTGTTTAGATTTAATTTGCTTTATAACACAGAACATTATTTAATAGCACTATTTTCCCGGGGGGGCTTATACAATTTAATTGCCAAGCTACCACTAGGTTGAGGGACCGTACACATTAATCTAATATTTCAGCAGTTGTTGTTAAGGTGATGTGCCTTGGAGCTTGCTTCAACACTTTGGAGCCCAAGAACTCTGGGTCTGTCCTCTTTCATTCATGTCAGCACCATCATAGGAGATGGGCAGGGACATTACAGAGCAGGATCAGGTTGGGTCCAGTCTATAAGGGTGTTATCCAATGCAAGACCGGATGCTGCTTTGGCTAAAAACACTTTGTGATATTCTTAAAAATAGTGCCGCCATATCTGACAGAGGTTGAGAATGTTAAACAAATAAGAATCCAGTTCCTGCAGCCAGAGAGAGTCAACTTCACACAAAACAAAAAGCAAGGACAAATTCACCAAGAGTAAGATTTTTTTGGAGCTGAGGATCCCAAGATTTAAGGATGACAGAGAGGTCTCTGCAGTCTACAACCCTATGATCTGATGAAGAAACAAGAATTTAAATCAAGTTAATATCTTTACCTTCGATTATATTGCATGTAATCTGAGGAGAGAGAGAGTGCCAGTGAACCATTGAAGCGGAGGAGGAGGCAGAATGAGAAGCAGTCGCAAGCGGGAAGATTTGCAGGGAAGGGGGCGGAAGAGGCGGAAGTGACAGGCTGCTGGGGGTGGGGCGGTGAAAGAGGCGGAAGTGACAGCCTGCTGAAGTGGCTGATGGGGCCGGGGCGGTGAAAGAGGCGGAAGTGACAGGCTGCTGAAGTGGCTGCTGGGGTGGGGCGGTGAAAGAGGCGGAAGTGACAGGCTGCTGAAGTGGCTGCTGGGGGTGGGGCGGTGAAAGAGGCGGAAGTGACAGGCTGCTGAAGTGGCTGCTGGGGGTGGGGCGGTGAAAGAGGCGGAAGTGACAGCCTGCTGAAGTGGCTGATGGGGGCGGGGCGGTGAAAGAGGCGGAAGTGACAGGCTGCTGAAGTGGCTGATGGGGGCGGGGCGGCAAAAGAGGCGGAAGTGACAGGCTGCTGAAGTGGCTGATGGGGGTGGGGCGGTGAAAGAGGCGGAAATGACAGGCTGCTGAAGTGGCTGATGGGGGAGGGGCGGTGAAAGAGGCGGAAGTGACAGGCTGCTGAAGTGGCTGATGGGGGCGGGGCGGTGAAAGAGGCGGAAGTGACAGGCTGCTGAAGTGGCTGATGGGGGCGGGACGGTGAAAGAGGCGGAAGTGACAGGCTGCTGAAGTGGCTGATGGGGGCGGGGCGGCGGAAGAGACAGGCTGCTGAAGTGACTGATGGGGGCGGGGCGGTGAAAGAGGCGGAAGTGACAGGCTGCTGAAGTGGCTGATGGGGGCAGGGCGGTGATAGAGGTGGAAGTGACAGGCTGCTGAAGTGGCTGATGGGGGCGGGGCAGTGAAAGAGGCGGAAGTGACAGACTGCTGAAGTGGCTTATGGGGGCGGGGCGGTGAAAGAGGCAGAAGTGACAGGCTGCTGAAGTGACTGATGGGGGAGAGGTGGTGAAAGAGGTGGAAGTGACAGGCTGCTGAAGGGGCTGATGTGGGTGGGGCGGTGAAAGAGGCGGAAGTGACAGGCTGCTGAAGTGGCTGATGGGGGCGGGGCAGTGAAAGAGGCAGAAGTGACAGGCTGCTGAAGTGGCTGATGAGGGCGGGGTGGTGAAAGAGGCGGAAGTGACAGGCTGCTGAAGTGGCTGATGGGGGCTGGGGTGCTGTTTCCAGACAAGTAATCTTGTTATGAAATGTATCCAGGCAGTCAGAAACTGAAGAAACGGCAGCAGTGTGGAGTAGTGGTTAGAGCTCTGGACTCTTGAGACACTGCTGCTATACCCTTGCTATACCCTTGCTGTACCCTTGAGCAAGGTACTTTATCTAGATTGCTCCAGTAAAAACCCAACTATATAAATGGGTAATTGTATGTAAAAATAATGTGATATCTTGTAACAATTGTAAGTCACCCTGGATAAGGGTGTCTGCTAAGAAAGGAAAAATAAATAAATAAATAATAATAATAATAATAATAATAATAATAATAATAATAATAATAATAATAATAATAATAATAATAATAATGATGAATGAGTTGCTTGATGTCACTGGAGATTTAGAGACGAAGCTCAGAGAAAGAATCTGGAGAATCCACAGGATCAGGTGAAACGGCAGACTGAGGGCTTGAGGAGAAGGAGCAGGATGGGGAGCATGTGAAGCTACTGTATCTGTTCAGAGACAGATAATAAGGGTATAACCCAGGTTTTAACTAGTTAGACTGATTGATAGTTTTGGTTACAATAAAGGCACTCTACCTTGCCAGAACTGCAGCTCTAACCTTCCCAGTGTGGTAAACTACCAGAAAGTATTGATCTCTCATCAAGGCTCTATTGCTTTTCTTGAAAAGGGTTAAAATGATGGCATTCCCCTGGTATTAATGGTTTTTTGTATATTTTAAATAGGGGCATATGATCCAAAACTTTCTTCCTTAAATATGATCTGATTAGATCTGGGGAAAAAAACTGAAGTGAGATTAATTCCTGAGTAAAGGGGGTATTTTGTATTGTGATGTCGGGAGGGTGGAGTTCATATTGTGAAGAAGAATTATGGGAGTCCAAGCTTATGAGTTTGTGTGTGTGTGTGTGTGTGTGTGTGTGTGACTTTGATCCTTGTGCATCGTTTTATATATACGTTACTGTACAGCACAAGCAACAGCTTTGGCTTCATTCCATTACACGTTGTCAGTTTGTGTGGTTTAATCTCCCAAGTATAAAGGTCGGAAACCAACAATGCTTTTACAAAGAAACATGTGTTGATCTTCATCTAGTAATTCTGCTTTCAGTTTTGTTTTATTCTAATGCAGTTTTTGCACAAGCTGTGTAGGATTTCCAGCACTGTGACTCACTAAAAGCACAGTAATAAATGGTGGCGTCTTTCAACTGAGAGTCTTCAACTTTGAAAGTTATCAATTTTTCCTCTGCTTTTACTTCCATTGAAAAGCAGGTTTCAAGGCCATAAGCTCTGGATTTTGTATTTTCTTCCCAGCTTCGTATTAAAAACTGAGGTCCTGTTTCTCCATCATCTCTGTACCAGTAGAGGAGGTAGCTGCTATGACTTGTTGTATAACTGCATGTAAAAATAGCAGTTTGTCCTTCTCGAACTGTTATTATGGGAACAGCCTGTTTGACTGCATTTCCAGAGGCAAGATCTGGAATAATAATAATAATAATAATAATAATAATAATAATAATAATAATAATAATAATAATAATAATATGCTGTTAATTATAGAATTAATAAAGACTATAATTACCAAGTGCTGTAATTGAGAGGAACAGTAGTTCCTCGTACAAGTTAGAAAAACTTGTTTGAAACTACCGAGTCTCTATACAGCTCAAAGAGTTAAGCTGTTTTTACCATGTTGCAGCGGCAAAACAAAATCACTTAGAATTACCATTTGTACCAGTATCAAAAGTCTGAAACTTTCTTACCTCAAATGTGAAAAACGTACATACCTCTTATACACAATGAGATATAAGTCGTCAAACTAAGGTAAAATTGTTATTCTCCTCCTCCTTCTTCCTCTTCCGTCTACTTTTTAAGGGTGTGTAGCGACTATTCAAACAGAAAAGCTAAATAACTGGACATCTACCAATCATGTGATTCCACATGTTGGTCAACGTCAAAACATACCAGGGAGTGCAAGCAGTTTGATATCCACACTATTTATATTAAACAAGTTATTTATGTTTTAAAACAGCACATATCGCAGGAAAAAAAATAATAATAAAAAAATCCGTGGTTTGGACTTTCAACATGACGATTTTAAAGAGCACACGACTTAGCCCGCTGCGCCACTGCACAGTTGTTAAAATGTGTTCATTTTCTAAGCTTAAATCCAAGCCTGACCAGCTTCGATTTCCAGTCTCAAATTTTTTAGTTTCCTGTTTGTTAGGGTAGATACCATAGAATGGAATTGCACACAAGAGTGGCATGTAGCTTCCTTGTCTAAATCTCTGGTCTCTGATAAATTGTAGTTCCTCGTTTAATTAAAAATAAATAAAGGAATTATTTATTTGGTAGAAATAAATAAATGATTTAAGTAAATGCATAGAGGAATACATACATTTAGAAATAAATAGTTTTAAATAAATAAATGTAGAAATTAAAACATGTTTATATTATAAATGTATAAATAAATTAATAAATAGCAAGCTAGAAAACTACGTCATATTGATTGATTTGGCTGATGCGTTTATGCATAGCAGTTGACGTTTATATACCTATAGAAAAAGTACAAGTTTCATGTAAAAAAAAAAATGCAAGTTGCCTAAAATTAATCGCGCATCAAAGAAAGTCACCGAGGTTGAAACATTTAATGGTAGCTACTGAGTCAACAATTACATTGTAGCGTTTAAAACAATCTTTTAAAATGTAACAAACAAGGGTCATTTAAATGTGTTGGCTGAAAAAAAATAACAAGCAGACAAAACTGATTAAAACTAAACAAGTTTGAATGACAAATTCGGCAACATTGTCGAGATTTGTAAACATTTAAAACTTGTATACAGTAATTAAACGGACTGTGTTGTATAGCGTTATGCTGACTTTGAAAAACAAAATGTTAAAAACAGGATTTTAATGCAAGTGACAAAACCGTTTTTCTTTACACACACTAAATTATATATGACGCGCACGCGCGCGCGCGCGCACACAGACAGACAGACACACACACACACATGCGCGCGGGCGCACGCACACACACTCACACACGCACACGCACACACACGCGCACACACACACAGACAGACAGACAGACAGACACACAGACAGACAGACACACACACGCGCGCGCGCACGCACGCGCACACACACACGCACACGCACGCACACAAATTATCTGGCCCGTGAGCAGAAAACTAGTTATTTGTTAAAAGCTAGCATGGGCAGCAGTGTGGAGTAGGGGTTAGGCCTCTGGACTCTTAACCGGAGGGTCGTGGGTTCAATCCCAGGTGGGGGACACTGTTGCTGTACTAAAATAAATAATAATAATCATGCATCTTGTTGCAGTTTCAACACTCGTGCTTTGTCTTTGTGTAAAAAACTGCTTGTGCTGCATCCACAGCGGTTTGGTGCAATTGACAAAAAACAGCGTGCAATTTTGCCATGTTTCGGAATCTGATTTCACACATCAGCCAAAAATCACCAATATTTACTTTTTTCACGGTAGGTAGTCAAATACGTGAAATCGTGAATTTTCCGTGGCCTTACACAACGAGACACTAATGATCCGTCGCTTGCAGCATCTGTGGAGTAGTGGTTAGAGCACTTTGTTCTTGACTGGGTTCAATCACATGTGGGGGACACATTGCTGATTTATCTAGATTGGTCCAGTAAAAAACCCGACTGTATAAATGGGTAATTGTATGTCACAATTGTAAGTTGGCCTGGATAAGTGTGTCTGCTAAAATAATAATAATTTTCTTTGAAGTTTTACTTGTATTATTAACAAATAGTAGATTAAACAGCAAAAATGAGCTGATTTACTTTTAATTTATTGAAATGGACCGCAAAGGATATTAATCGCTATTGAAATAATTGCATAAGAGAAGTTATAAATATATTTATTTCACTCCTCCACCCGCTGTTTTAATTGCATTTGGATCATTCCAGACACCACCTGATAAGTGAGCGCAAAAAACTCAGCAATGCATTGAACATTAATTCATTTTAAAAACAAAACATCAAAGTCACAGCATACATTATATTCGGGCCAGGACATTTCAATTTGATGAGAATAAGCAGAGTGTGACATTAACAGAAGTGACATTAAATTTGACTGTATTATGGCTACGTCTGTCTTCTTTTCATACATTTACACTGTAAAACACGAGGCTGAAGTTGGCTTATTCGCCAGCTTCTTATTCCACCCGATACGCATGCCAGCGTCAGTGACACACTGTCGCTGGAGGTGAATGTAGTGTTAGGATGTTTTGAGTTAACATAGGATTACTGTGTTATGTTACAACACCGCCATCTAGGGGATGGAGGGGGTAACTGTAATGGAGTCGCCTTAATAAAACAAGGTTTGTTCTGTTTATACTCTGACTCCCGTCATCTTTAATAATAGTACAGTGAAAAGCGCTCAGGAAGCTGAGCGATTGGCATATATGGCATGTTTGCCTGCTGTTCTGCCCCAATAAACCACATTGGGCCAGCCTAAATACAGGTGTAGCTTACAGAGGGAGTGCCCCTCGCCAGGTACCTGCAGAGAAATCGGCGGCCCAACGTGATTTAATCCTTTCAATGCAAGGCTACTTATTCAACATAGATACATAAAGCAAATAAGAAGCTGAGCTATTGGCATATGTGGCATATTTACCCGCTGTTCTTCCCCAGTAAACCACGTTGGGCCGGGCTACATACAAGTGGGACTTGCAGGAGGGTTGCCTCTCGCCAGGTACCTGTAGAGAAATCAGCGGCCTAACGTGATTTAACCCATTAAATGCAAGGCTACCTATTCAACATATATACATAAAGTGAATAAGAAGCTGAGGGATTGGCATATGTAGCAAGTGTACCCGCTGTTCTGCTCCAGTAAACCACGTTGGACTGGGCTAAATACAGGTGTAGCTTGCAGAGAGGGTGCCCCTCGCTGGGTACCTGCAGAGAAATCAGCAATCCAACATGATTTAACCCATTAAATGCAAAGCTACTTATTCAACGTAGATACATAAATAGCGAATCAGAAGCTGAGCAATTGGCATATGTCACTGTGACAGGATGACAGAGGTTTGAGACTCAGAGACAGTTTTAAAGTTCAAAATAAAGCTTTTTAATAAACAAAAATACAAAACAAACAGGCACAAGGGCCAAACAAAAAGGTTTCAAATCACAAAAAACACACAAAACAAAACTTACAAAAATATGACTTCCAGGCTGGGCATTGCCTTCACTGGTTTGCCAAATGAACAAAAACAGCACACACAGAAAAACACTTGCTTCTTCTCCTTCCAGAACTCTCCTCTCCACTGGGAGGCTGAGGCCTCCTTTTATGCCAGGTGGCTAAGTCCATAATTGAATAATTGATTGACTGATTGCTCCCACCTGACACAATCAACCTGGGCAGGGAGGAGAATTTAACTCCTTCCCTGACAGTATTTTTAAGGGCAGAGCCCTGCTCTGCCACATACCTCCCTCCACGTACAAAGTACGGAGGCCGTAATCGGCCAAACTCCCCCCCCCCCTTGAACCCAAGCCCTCCCCCAAGAGTCCCCTTATGTCCCTTGGGTGGGCTATTTCAACAGGCGGTGGTGGGCGGGTTGATGTCGCTCCCCAAGCTTTCTTCAACAGCGGGGCCCCGCATCATCCAAGAACATGAACGCTGGCAGGGAGGTTGGACCCTCCAGCAGGAGCAGCGATGGTGGCACCTCTGGTGGCGGAGGCGGGAACGGCGGCCCGTCTCCCTCTGGTGGCGGAGGCGGGAACGGCGGCCCGTCTCCCTCTGGTGGCGGAGGCGGGAACGGCGGCCTGTCTCCCTCTGGTGGCGGAGGCGGGAATGGCGGCCCGTCTCCCTCTGCTGGCGGAGGCGGGAACGGCGGCCCGGCTCCCTCTCATGGCAGGAGCGGGAACGGCGGCCCGGCTCCTTCTCGTGGCGGAGGCGAGAACGGCGACGCTGGTCCTTCCGGCGGCGCTGGACCCTCTGGACCCCCTGGCGATGCGGGACCCCGTGGCGACGGTGGACCCTCTGGACCCCCTGGCGGCGCGGACAGGCAGGCAACCCCAGGCGATGCGGACAGGCAGGCAACCCCAGGCGATGCGGACAGGCAGGCAACCCCAGGCGATGCGGACAGGCAGGCAACCCCAGGCGATGGAGGGAGAGACAGCTCCGGCTGTTCCCCCTCTGCTGGCGGTGGAGGGAGAGACAGCTCCGGCTGTTCCCCCTCTGCTGGCGGTGGAGGGAGAGACAGCTCCGGCTGTTCCCCCTCTGCTGGCGGTGGAGGGAGAGACAGCTCCGGCTGTTCCCCCTCTGCTGGCGGTGGAGGGAGAGACAGCTCCGGCTGTTCCCCTCTACTGGCGGTGGAGGGAGAGACAGCTCGGCTGTTCCCCTCTGCTGGCGGTGGAGAGAGACAACTCCGTTTGTTCCCCCTCTGCTGGCAGTGGAGGTGGGAACAGCCTGTATTCTTTCCCTGCAGATCCCTTCAGCCCTGGGCCTGTGGGCTTCCCTTTCTCGGGCCGTGGATGCACCGACTCCTCCCGCTCAGGCCGTGGACGCACCGACTCCTCCCGCTCAGGCCGTGGATGCACCGACTCCTCCCGCCGGGCCGTGGGCCTTCACCGACTCCTCCCGCTCGGGCTCCTCCCCTCGGGCTGTGGGCGTTCGGGCTCCTCCCCCCTCGGGCTGTGGACGTTCGGGCTCCTCCCTCTCGGGCTGTGGACGTTCGGGCTCCTCCCTCTCGGGCTGTGGATGTTCGGCTCCTCCCTCTCGGGCTGTGGACGTTCGGGCTCCTCCCTCTCGGGCTGTGGACGTTCGGGCTCCTCCCTCTCGGGCTGTGGACGTTCGGGCTCCTCCCTCTCGGGCTGTGGACGGCAGCGGCTCCCCCTCTCTGGGCGACGGCAGCGGCTCCCCCTCTCTGGGCGACGGCAGCGGCTCCCCTCTCTCTGGGCGACGGCAGCGGCCCCCATTCTGGCTCTCGGGACGGCGGCTCCTCCCATTCTGGCTCTCGGGACGGCGGCTCCTCCCATTCTGGCTCTCGGGACGGCGGCTCCTCCCCTTCTGGCTCTCGGGACGGCGGCTCCTCCCCTTCTGGCTCTCGGGGCGGCTCCTCCCCTTCTGGCTCTCGGGACGGCGGCTCCTCCCTCTCTGGCTCTCGGGACGACAGCTCCTCCCTCTCTGGCTCTCGGGACGACAGCTCACCCCTCTCTGGCTCTCGGGACGACAGCTCACCCCTCTCTGGCTCTCGGGAAGACAGCTCCACCTTCTTTGTTTGAATGACTGGGGCCTCTCCCATATCTACCGCCAGGTAGTTAACAACCATCAGGGCAAGCTCTGCGAAGGACGCCGGGTGATGCTGTTCCTCCCACTTTTCCCACCTCCCCCCATCTCGACGCCACAGCGTGTTGATAACTATGGGGAGGTTGTGGAAGAGGTCCGCCTCAGGGTGCATCAACCAGTCCCATATTTCCTGGGATGGTGGTGAAGGCGGTGATGTTGGAAGTGGTGGGGTGGCTGCCGAGGACGGGGTTTGCAGCTGCTCCTGGTCCAGATTGTAGTCACATATTTACCCGCTGTTCTTCCCCATTAAACCACGTTGGGCCGGGCTACATACAAGTGGGGCTTGCAGAGGGTTGCCCCTTGTCAGGTACCGGCAGAGTAATCAGCGGCCAAACGTGATTTAACCCATTAAATGCAAGGCTACTTATTCAGCGTAGACAAATACATTTATGCACTAAAAGCCAGCGAATAAGAAGCTGAGCGAATGAGAAGCTGGCAAATAAGAAGCTGGTGAGGGACACTGCTATTGTACCCTTGAGCAAGGTATTTGACCTAGATTCAGTATAAACAACTGGATAAATTGGTAATTGTATGTAAACATAATGTGATATAATTGTGACAATTGTAAGTTGCCCTGGATAAGGGTGTCTGCTAAAAAAATAAATAATAATTTAAATGCAATCTGCTGAACTATTTGCATTTGACTTGGTATTTGTATATTCTGAAATATAATAATTTGCATTTGAATGTCAAATCATGGGAAAGCTTCATAAATATTTCAATTTTAAACACTTTTCAATAATAATGCTCTTAATAAAGTAGAGAGACTTTTCAGTATTGCTGGTAAAGTTGATCAACCTGAAAGATGCAAACTAAAGGACACTTTTGAGAACTTCATGTTTATTAAACATAACAAACAAAACAAGCAAAAAGAATAATTGTGCAATGCACACATATATAAATATATACATAGATCTCATCATTTATGTCAGTTTTTCACAAGCCTGGTCCTGCGGGCCCCTGTGTCTGCTGTTTGTGTTCCAACTGAGTTCTCAATTATTAAATTGATCCCCCAATTGAACTAATAATTAGTGACTTAATGCAGTGTTAGAAATAACTTGAAATATCCAACTCTTTTGGCTGCTTTCACAAACCCTGATCAGCACTAATCTTGGACTACTTTACCTGAGTTAACATTAGGTAGTCCTAGATTAGTGTTAATTGAAGCCTGTGCAGCCAGCCATTTCTACAAATAATTCAAATGCTCTGATTAGACATTTTATTCATTCAATTGAGGGTTCAATTCATAATTTAAAGCTCAGTTGGAACACAAATCAGCAAACACTGGGTCCTCAGGACCAAGATTGGGAAACACTGTTTTATGTAACTTACTTCCTATATTGGTACTGTCACAAAGACGGCCGGAGTGGGTGGCGTCAGACCAGAAGCAGGAAATAAACAGACAGAGACTTGTGGTTTGGTGAAGCTGAGCGAATGCTTTCGCTCAGCATTTAATAAACAGGACAGAAAATAAAAGGTTTGAACACACAAAAACACTGGACACGGCACTATACGCCAAAATAAAAGGACAAACAAAACGAACTAAACAGTGCACAGACAGACGAACAAAACACGGTGAGCAGATACTCTAACTATTCACTTTTATACTTCACAATTACCTCCGTCTCCAATCCCGTTCTCCACTCACCGAACACCCAACCCCGACTGAATGAAATGTGCATCTATATATACTGTTGTGCTGGGATTCAATTACTAATTAATTATTCACTTGAATCCCAGCACGTGAATTAATTCTGTGCAACCCCGTGCTTACATATTACATTTAACCAGCACGTGAAGTGATTTGTGCTCTCCTCGTGCCTAAATACAAATCTACACTTTTTTAAATCACACGTGAAACACAGAACCGTTTATATCCGTGTACCAATCTATACACCAACATTTAACACGCCACACGCAACATATAACAGAAAATACACACAGGGGGGGCACTTCACATATACCTCCCCTGTGCAAAGCACACATGGCCTCAACGGCCACCTCCCCCATAAAAACCCAGCAGTCCAGGACAAAGTCTCGGGCTGGGAAGGAGGCTTCAGTGGGCCCATGGCTGGCAATGCTGTCAGCACCCCTGCCCGTAGTGGCACGGCTGACAGCATGCTGGTCCCCTCCTGCAGCGAAATTGCTGGGGGATGCTGGTCTCCTGACCTCTCCCCTTTCTTCGTGGCAGTAGCTCCCCTTGGGGGGCTCCGACCACAGTACTTCCGGCAGCGAAGAAGCTGCAGTGGGAGCAGGTCTCCTGACCTCCCCCACGATCTCCGGCAGCAAAACTGCTGCAGTGGGAGCAGGTTTCTTGACCTCCCCCACCTTCTTCGTGGCCGACAGCTCCCCTTGGTGGGGTTCCGGCCACAGTACTTCCTGCTGCGATGCGGAGCAACAGGCAGCCCCAGGCGATGCGGAGCGGCTGGCAACCCCAGGCGATGCGGAGCGGCTGGCAACCCCAGGCGATGCGGAGCGGCTGGCAACCCCAGGCGATGCGGAGCGGCTGGCAACCCCAGGCGATGCGGAGCGGCTGGCAACCCCAGGCGATGCGGAGCGGCTGGCAACCCCAGGCGATGCGGAGCGGCTGGCAACCCCAGGCGATGTGGGAGCGGCTGGCAACCCCAGGCGATGCGGAGCGGCTGGCAACCCCAGGCGTGCGGGCGACAGGCAACCCCGTCGCGGGCGACAGGCAACCCCAGGCGATGCGGAGCGACGGGCAACCCCAGGCGATGCGGAGCGACGGGCAACCCCAGGCGATGCGGAGCGACGGGCAGCCCCAGGCGATGCGGAGCGACGGGCAGCCCCAGGCGTGCGGGCGACGGCAGCCCCAGGCGATGCCAGACAGGCATCCTTAAGGCGGCGTGGCAAGCATCTTTGGGCGGCGTGGCAGGCATCCTTGGGCGGCGCGAGGCAGGCATCCTTGGGCGGCGAGGCAGGCATCCTTGGGCGGCAGGGCAGGCATCCTTGGGCGAAGCGAGGCAGGCATCCTTGGGCGAAGCGAGGCAGGGAGTCAGGACAAGCTGGGGTGCGGGTGTTGGCCCTCTTCTCGACCTCTGCGGCCGGGCGGTTCTTCCCCGTGCTTCCCTCAGCAGCCTATGCAAGGGCTGCTGAGGACCGCCAGCATCTAATCCTGATCCTTCTGGTGAAGGGAGAGGCAGCTCCTGCTCCTCTCCCCCTGATGGTGATGGAGGCAGAGGCAGCTCCCGCTCCTCTCCTCGTGATGGTGGGGAAAGTGATACCAGCAGGCATTCATCCTCTGCTGGTGGGGAAGTGATACCAGCAGGTATTCATCCTCTGCTGGTGGAAAGGGACCCAGCAGGTATTCACCCTCTGCTGGTGGACGGGAACCCAGCAGGCATTCACCCTCTGCTGGTGGACGGGGACCCAGCAGGCATTCACCCTCTGCTGGTGGACAGGGACCCAGCAGGCATTCACCCTCTGCTGGTGGACATGGCGGAGGCAGAGGCAGCTCCTGCTGCTCTGCTCCTGCCGGTGGAGGTGGCGGAGGCAGAGGCAGCTCCTGCTCCTCTGCTCCTGGCGGTGGTGGAGGCATAGGCAGCTCCTGCTGCTCTGCTCCCTAGTGGAGGAAGCGGTGGAGGTGGCGGAGGCAGAGCAGCTCCTGCTGCTCTGCTCCTGCCGGTGGAGGTGGCGGAGGCAGAGGCAGCTCCTGCTGCTCTGCTCCTGCCGGTGGTGGTGGAGGCAGAGGCAGCTCCTGCTCCTCTGCTCCTGGCGGTGGTGGAGGCAGAGGCAGCTCCTGCTCCTCTGCTCCTGGCGGTGGTGGAGGCAGAGGCGATGGGGCGGATGCTGGCCACTCAGAGGGAGGCTGTGGCGGTGCTGGCTCTCTCTGCTGTGGCGGCTGGGCTGGTGTGTGCCGTGCTCCCTTCAGCAGCATAAATAGAGGCTGCTGGGGACACCAGCATCCTGCCCTTCTCCCCCAGAAAAATTCAGGGGGTTGAGCCTGTAACTCCTCCCCTTCTGGCTCTTGGGACGGCAGCAGCAGGTGAACCAACAGGCATGCTTCCTCTGCTGGTGGACACTGGGACAGCAGGCCTTGTTCCTCTGCTGGTGTAGATGGGGACAGCAGGCATTGTTCTTCTGCTGGTCGAGGTGGAACCAGCAGGCATTCTCCCCTCTGGCAGCTTGGGTCCTAGGGCTGTGGAAGCCCCGACTTCCCTCTCTTCGGGCCGTGGACGCACTGACTCCTCCCTTTTGGGCTGTGGACGCACCGACTCCTCCCTTTTGGGCTGTGGACGCACCGACTCCTCCCTTTTGGGCTGTGGACGCACCGACTCCCCCTCTTGGGCTTAGGGACGTTCGGGCTCCCCCACTCAGGCTTAGGACGTTGGCTCCCCCACTCAGGCGTAGGACGTTCGGGCTCCTCCCACTCAGGCGTAGGACGTTCGGGCTCCTCCCACTCAGGCGTAGGACGTTCGGGCTCCTCCCACCCAGGTGCAGGACGTTCGGGCTCCTCCTCCCCTGGCTCCTGCTCTGGGCAGTCCTCGTCCTCATGCCCATAGGCAATGCACATGGTGCACCACCTTGGCTCCCTCTGCTTCCTCCTCACTTTTCCCCCTCTCTGCCTCCTTCTCCTCACCTTCCTCATTTGGGCTGGTTCCTCCTCCTCTTCCTGGAAGGGGCAGACAGCCACCGTGTGCCCATACACCCCGCAGGCAAGGCACCAGCCTTGGTCCTCCAACCTGCCGAGGAGCTCCTCCAGGTCCCTGCAGCCGTCTCTCCAGCCTTCCATTTTTATTTTATTTTTATTTTTTTTTTTTTTTTTTTTTTTTTCCCACAAAAAAACTGCGGTTCCCGCTCTGGCCTGAGCCTGGAGGCGCTGTTGATCCCTCTTCTGGACACCACGTGTCACAAAGACGGCCGGAGTGGGTGGCGTCAGACCAGAAGCAGGAAATAAACAGACAGAGACTTGTGGTTTGGTGAAGCTGAGCGAAAGGACAAACAAAACGAACTAAACAGTGCACAGACAGACGAACAAAACACGGTGAGCAGATACTCTAACTATTCACTTTTATACTTCACAATTACCTCCGTCTCCAATCCCGTTCTCCACTCACCGAACACCCAACCCCGACTGAATGAAATGTGCATCTATATATACTGTTGTGCTGGGATTCAATTACTAATTAATTATTCACTTGAATCCCAGCACGTGAATTAATTCTGTGCAACCCCGTGCTTACATATTACATTTAACCAGCACGTGAAGTGATTTGTGCTCTCCTCGTGCCTAAATACAAATCTACACTTTTTAAATCACACGTGAAACACAGAACCGTTTATATCCCGTGTACCAATCTATACACCAACATTTAACACACCACACGCAACATATAACAGAAAATACACACAGGGGCGGGCACTTCGTCACAGGTACATACCTGTTAATTATTATGAACTACGTGATTACTGTGTTTATGTTGTTATTATATAAACTGCTTTCCTTGTATGTCACCTTGGATAAAGGCCTCTGCCAAATTCATGTTAATAAATTAACATTTGTTGTATGGGAAAGTATTTGAAGTCCATTTAGCATTTGTCACATATTTGCATTTGTATTTAGTTTGGTAGTAAATGTATCACATTTGCATTTGTATAAAGCAAATTCGCAAGAACATTGACATTGCCACTGGTCTCATCAATATCTGGAAAACACAAGTATGCTCAAAACCATAACCATCAAATTTAACAATGGAGTCACCCATACCTTTCAACATTTATGCTCAAAGTTTGAAATCATGGGATAGTCTACATTGTTCGAGAGCAGTTCCCAGTCATTGATGCTCATGCAATCACCATTCACAAATGTCAAAGGATGACTCTAAAAACAGTTAGGATGGATCGTGGTAACTCCATTTTCTCCTATGGACAAAGTTTCATTGCACTTTCCACAGTTACTTCCTTAAGCGGTATCCACCTTATCAACTTTGACCCCACCTACATCTATGCATGTCAAACTGCAGTTGAAGAGTACCATCAGCTCACAGGGATTTATTGTCCGAAGTTGAAAAGCTTGAAGGAGACTAACACGCACAAGGGACACAAGGTAAAAGATCATGCGCATTTCATTCACCGAGCCATCATTAATGTTCAGGAACAGCAAAAGCCTCAGTCTTCTAAGAGAACATTGCACTTACACATCCATTCAGAGGCTTGAGCAACCCCAATTTCACCTCATGCTATGCAAATGCAACATTGCAGTGCCTTCTTCACTTGCAACCTCTGAAGGATTCATTAAAACACAGTCAACAAGAGGCTATCAGGAGCTTTGTTCACAAATAGGATCCACTGTGTCTCTAACTACTGTGGATATTTGTCACTTCTTAGAAGAACCTTTCAATAGAGGTGAGCAGCAACATGTTGCAGAGTTTCTCACCAAATTGTCTGAAATTTGTCCTGAAGTATCTTGCATGGTTTCAGTCACAATAAGTCATGGCATTCTATGTACTACATGTAACTACTGCTCATCAAACCGAGAGGTGTTGTATATTTATCCTCTACATGTACCTGCTGGTACAGATTCCATGTGTTTGGAAGAACTCGTTTATAGAAATGACAAATGGGCAATGATTCCTGGTAGCAAATGTAGGCAATACAAAATTTCTCCAATCATGAAACGTGAACTTATTCAATCAGCACGGAGACTGATTGCAGTCCAACTTATGCTTTGGGAAACCAAACCAGACGGGACCGTTACAAAGTGACACAATGCTAAGTTTACTGCTGTGCAGAAGAGCACAATTACTGTGCACAACATGAATTACCAATTAGATTCCATTATCATACACCAAGGACACGATGTTACTTCAGGACACTATGTGTCTGTTCTTGCTGTGGGTGCTACTGGAAAATGGTGCATGCAAATGATGCACTTATTGAAGTCAAACCATGGTCAAGAAATGCAAACAAAATGTATATGTCCTTTTATGAAGAGATCTAATGTTTTACAAATGCCTTAGCCTAAGTTCATAAGACCACTATATCAAGGAGAATAATGTTTTTTCCAGCATTAAAATGTGTTAGTATACTACCCTTTAGCACGGACATGCATATGAACCTTTTGAACCATTTATAACATTGTAGTTTTGTACCTACGTAAATATCAATATATCAATACAGAGATGCTCAAATTTGTTGGTACCCTTACAGCTCATTGAAATAATGCTTCATTCCTCCTGAAAAGTGATGAAATTAAAAGCTATTTTATCATGTATACTTGCATGCTTTTGGTATGTCATAGAATAAAGCAAAGAAGCTGTGAAAAGAGATGAATTATTGCTTATTCTACAAAGATATTCTAAAATGGCCTGGACACATTTGTTGGTACCCCTTAGAAAAGATAATAAATAATTGGATTATAGTGATATTTCAAACTAATTAGTTTATTTAATTAGTATCACACATGTCTCCAATCTTGTAATCAGTCATTCAGCCTATTTAAATGGAGAAAAGTAGTCACTGTGCTGTTTGGTATCATTGTGTGCACCACACTGAACATGGACCAGAGAAAGCAAAGGAGAGAGTTGTCTGAGGAGAGCAGAAAGAAAATAATAGACAAGCATGGTAAAGGTAAAGGCTACAAGACCATCTCCAAGCAGCTTGATGTTCCTGTGACAACAGTTGCAAATATTATTAAGAAGTTTAATGTCCATGGAACTGTAGCCAACCTCCTGGGGCACGGCCATGAAGAGGAAAATCGACCCCAGATTGAAAAGAAGGATAGTGCGAATGGTAGAAAAAGAACCAAGGATAACTGCCAAAGAGATACAAGCTGAACTCCAAGGTGAAGGTATCGTCAGTTTTTGATCGCACCATCCGTCGCTTTTTGAGCGAAAGTGGGCTCCATGGAAGAAGACCCAGGAGGACTCCACTTTTGAAAGAAAACATAAAAAAGCCAGACTGGAATTTGCTAAAATGCATATTGACAAGCCACAATCCTTCTGGGAGAATGTCCTTTGGACAGATGAGTCAAAACTGGAGCTTTTTGGCAAGTCACATCAGCTCTATGTTCACAGACGAAAAAATGAAGCTTTCAAAGAAAAGAACACCATACCTACAGTGAAACATGGAGGAGGCTCGGTTATGTTTTGGGGCTGCTTTGCTGCGCCTGGCACAGGGTGACTTGAATCTGTGCAGGGCACAATGAAATCTCAAGACTATCAAGGCATTCTGGAGCGAAACGTACTGCCCAGTGTCAGAAAGCTCTGTCTCAGTCGCAGGTCATGGGTCCTCCAACAGGATAATGACCCAAAACACACAGCTAAAAGCACCCAAGAATGGATAAGAACAAAACATTGGACTATTCTGAAGTGGCCTTCTATGAGTCCTGATCTGAATCCTATCGAACATCTATGGAAAGAGCTGAAACTTGCAGTCTGGAGAAGGCACCCATCAAACCTGAGACAGCTGGAGCAGTTTGCTCAGGAAGAGTGGGCCAAACTACCTGTTAACAGGTGCAGAAGTCTCATTGAGAGCTACAGAAAACGTTTGATTGCAGTGATTGCCTCTGAAGGTTGTGCAACAAAATATTAGGTTAGCGGTCCCATCATTTTTTTTGTCCATGCCATTTTCATTTGTTTTATTATTTACAATATTATGTTGAATAAAAAATCAAAAGCAAAGTCTGATTTCTATTAAATATGGAATAAACAATGGTGGATGCCAATTACTTTTGTCAGTTTCAAGTTATTTCAGAGAAAATTGTGCATTCTTCGTTTTTTGTGGAGGGGTACCAACAAATTTGAGCACGTCTGTACCTACCAAAATAGACATATTGTTTTCACCTCATGCAACTGTAAGAATATAATGTTTACACTTTCAATACTGTCCAAAAGTCCCTTCTACCATTATTTTACTTTCAAATCTTTTCTCATTTCTCTTATATTACTCTACTTATTATTCTCTTGTAATGTCTGTCTGTCTATTTACCATACACATTCTCGAATATCTTTCCCTCGCTTTATTCATTATTTGATGAAATAAAAAAAGAAGTGATATCTATAACAAAAACATTGTCAATGTAAAAAAACAAGTTAGAAAAACGCATCAACCGTTTAAAGCATTAGATCTCTTCATAAAAGGACATATACATTTTTTTTGCATTTCTTGACCATAGTTTGACTTCAATAAGTGCATCATTTGCATGCACTATTTTCCAGTAGCACCCACAGCAAGAACAGACACAGTGTCCTGAAGTAACATCCTGTCCTTGGTGTATGATAATGGAATCTAATTGGTAATTCCTGTTGTCCACAGTAATTGTGCTCTTCTGCATAGCAGTAAACTTATGTGTGTTGATATAGGTGGAGTGTTCCTGTGACACACTGCAGATATTCATTTCATATCATGTGATAACAAAACAAGAATCAGGTGTTTAGGACCCGCCTCCTTCCCCACACTTCTACCTTGTTTTCAGACCAGGGCATTTTACACTTCGTAATGGAAAGTTGATACATTTATAAACAGTATCATATTTATTTATACTATATATTTGTACGTTTTTAATGGGCTATATTACAGCACAGTGTTTTTTCTTCACCACTTGAAACAGGCACATGTTGTGTTATATTTGCAGTCTGATATAGTTTTTGCACTGTAACTTAGCAAGATGCAGCATTGTGAGTCACTGAGAGCACAGTAATAGGAGGACGAATCCTTCAGCTGTGATCCTGTAATTGTTAATGTTGTCGATGTCTCTCTGGTTTTCAGCTCCATGGAAAAACATGTGTCGAGACCGTCAGCTCGCCATTCAGCATTGTTGACTGAATCCCTCCGGATCAAAAACAGAGGAGGATTCGCCTCATCATGTCGGTACCAATAAAGATCGTAGCTGGAATAACTTGTCGTGTATTTAAAAGTAATATGGACATCTCCTCCTTCTTGAACTTGTTTTTCAGACTCTTCCATTGTTAGTGTATTTCCAAGAACAAAATCTTAAATAAATAAAAGATATGCTTCAATACATATAATTTTTCAATAAACAACTTCACTGTCTTTTAAAAATAGTAACATAACAGGGTTTATTATTATTATTATTATTATTATTATTATTATTATTATTATTATTATTATTGCAAAAACATGTTTAAAGCAGAATTGAAACTTACCTATTACAAAAAGTATAATGAAACACACAGGTAACATTGCCTGCAGCCTTCATTGAGGATCAGCTTGCTTAGAAACTACAGACATGACTACCCGGAAGGTACTGCCAAAATAGCATGAGAGAAAGGTGAGACTTATTTTTCTTTTTCCTTGGAAACCCGGCCACTTTTTTGCAAACCACTGTTTCCACTCCTGCTGCTTGGTTGGTGAGTAAGAAGAACACAAGACAACTGAGCATGTAACCAGGATTGCTTGTGTACCAATAAAGGACAGTGTTTAGTTACAGGATTTTAAATCCCATCAATGTGTAAAGAGGGTGTGTGAGTGCAGGTTTCTGCAAGGGAACCACCCTTTACAGTGGGAGTAGCGTCTATAGGCACATATTATTTTGTAGCTCTGTATTTCTTTTGTTTACACTCTTGTATCTGTATATGTGCCTGTGCGCATTATCATTGCTGGTACAGTCACGTGGATCTGACCCTGCATAGGAGTTATCATTGCTGGAACAGTCACATGGATCTGACCCCACCTAGGAGTTATCATTGCTGGTACAGTCACGTGGATCTGACCCTGTCTAGGAGTTATCATTGCTGGTACAGTCACGTGGATCTGACCCCGCCTAGGAGTTATCATTGCTGGTACAGTCACGTGGATCTGACCCTGCCTAGGAGTTATCATTGCTGGTAGCCGTGACAACCAGTAATTATAACTGTAAATAATTTGTGTGGCATTTCAACATCAGCTCCTGTGTCTCTCCCTTCTGTCAATGGACACCCACAACCCCCTTTCACAAGATACTCATTGTTTTTATCTTTTTGAACTTCCATCTGACTGCTGATGGAAATCACTTCCAATCCTTATTAATTGTAAGATATCAACGGAACATCATTGTCTGCTTCCATTATTCTGATAATATTTGTTGATGTTTAGTAAGCATTTTATCCATTACTTTGCAAGTTCTTGTTGTTTTTTGTGGTTGTCTTGCCTTTTTAAACTGAGGAATAGCGACAAAACAATGATAATTCTGACTAGTCTGTTAATCATCCCTGATCAGGAGTGGGTTAGGAGTGAAACATGTGAACTATCCCTCCCTAACTGAGATATAGAAACAGACAGCACCACATGCAGTTCTTAATTAGCACACTTAGTAACAAGGGAATAGCCACAATGTTTGTCTACTTGACTAAGTTTATTATAGTTTTATTAACACAAGGCATCAGTGAGCTCATCAATGGGACACTATGGGCTTCGCAGTATTACAGAACACACAGACCACTGACTGATCTAGGTGGTTATGCTTTCCTGTTCAGTTATGCACTTTGGCGCTAAAACTAAATAAAACACACCACAACCGCAGCTAGGGACTGTATTCTGCATCCTGGTTTAGATTTTGCACTAGATCAGCACTCGCATGCAGCACTGTGGGTCGAACAAAGCACAGTAGTATGTGGCCGAGTCGTCCAGCTTCGTACTGGCAATTGCTAAAGTTATCACCTTGTCCCTGGTTTTTAACTGTGTGGAAAAACGTCTGTCCAGGTTAGTAGCACGGTGTTCAGAATCGTCCTCCCACCTCTGAGTTAAATAGAGAGGGGGCTTCTCTTGGGCATGTTTATACCAGGCAAGAGTATAGTAGGTGAAACTTGTAGTGTATTTACAAGTAAGCTGAACCGTTTCTCCCTCACGAACTCTACTTGAACGATCATCTTGTGAAACTGTATTTCCAGAGACAAGATCTGAAATAAATAAGTAAACAAATAAATTAAACATCATGCTTTATTAATGATGAGACTGTATTTGACTGGACCATTATTATTATTATTATTATTATTATTATTATTAGTAGTAGTAGTAGTAGTAGTAGTAGTCCTATTTATTGCCCAGAGGGCGGACTACACCGACTGCCCAGTGGCAGCCGGTGCACCGGCCGCCCAAAGGCGGTCGGAGAAAAAATTCAGTTTAGCACCTCTATAAAGGGGTGCTAACAAGACTGGGCAATAACTAACAAACAGAAAAACCGGTCAAAAAAGGACTGTAAATTAAATCTTTATAACAAAAGGGGAGGTGGTACAGAGCACGCCCCCCAGAGCCCACTGGTCGACAAAAGATGTCATGTCGCCAGCAGACTCCGAGTGGGCGTGCTCTAACTGAACCCGGGATCGGACGAGGGCCCTGAACATGGCCCCACAATCAAAGAGACCCTCCCCGATCATCTTGCGCTTCCTGGTCTTGTAAATTGCCAGTTTAGCAAGAGCCAGGAGCAGATTCACGAGGAGGTCTCTCCTTTTGGTGGAGCCATGAACAGGATGCCCGAAAATGAGGAGGGTGGGTGAAAAATGCAGCCAGAACTGCAGCAACAAATTCCTAAGCAGCAGGAAAAACGGCTGCAGCCTGGCGCACAAAAAATAAATATGAGCTACCGACTCGGACAATCCGCAGAAAGGGCATGCGGCGTCGAAGTCGGTAAAGTGACGAGGATCTCTCCTGACGCGAGCGCCGTGCAGGACCCTCCACCCCAAGTCCCCAGCTCCCCTGGAGACCAGCGGGGGTACAGGGCCTCCCACTGGGGACCGACGCCCTCGGTGGTCCGGGAGGGTCTCCCGCCAAGCGGTGTCTCGGCGGGAGACGAGGGCGTGGAAGTGGAGGGTGTGGAAGCGTCATCGGCGTTACAGGGTCCTCCTCGACGCCGATCGGAGGGGCGAGGAGGAGAACTGCGAGATCCTGCTCAGGTTGTTCTGAGGGAGGCCGAGGGGGCTCGGGCCTTGGGTTCGATCAGCAGGACCGGAGAGCCGGGGTAGGGGGGGGGGGATGGAAGATGGCTCCCGGTCCTGAGAACTCCCTCGAGATACCTGACAGAGTCTGGGTGCAACGCTGCTTTGCACTCCCGGATCACGCGGCGGCCGTCCCTGACGGTCGCCCGAGCCGCCCTGGCGACGAGCGACTGGGAGTCAGCCACCCCGACCGCCGCGATCCAGGAGATCCCAGACTCTGGTCACCTTGGCCGAGATCAGCGCGCGCCCGCACCGGGGGACTCCAACGCCTGCGCACCCAGGTGGGGGTTGTGCAGCAGGGGCTCCAGCAGGAGTCCTTCGCCCTCGGTCGGAACGGCGTCTCGGCCGACGTTAAACATGCTCCGGGTCCTGAGCAGGTCCTGGTAAAAGACCGGCAGCTCGGGGAGACGGATTCCCCGGAGGTCGATCCAAAAGAGCTGCCGGTCGTAGCCCAGGTCGTGCAGCTGGCGCAGCAGGAGGGACGCCAGCGTGCACCACTGCGGGGCCGGGTCTGCGTACAGGAATCTCTGCAGCGTCTGGAGGCGGAAGGTGTGCACCTGGCTCTTGATGCACACCAACCCTTGGCCTCCCTCGGCCAGAGGGAGGCTCAGAACCGCCGCAGAGACCCAGTGCTTTCCGGCCCAGAAGAAGTCCGTCAGCTTCCTCTGGACCCTGGACACAAACTCAGGGGGCGGGCTCAGGACGGTGAGTCGATGCCAAAGCATCGAGCGCCACCAGTTGGTTAATCACTAAAGCCCGTCCCCTGAAGGAAAGCAGTTTCAGCAGACCCGACCACGACCTCAGCCTAGCAGCCACCTTGTCCTCCAACTCCACCCAGTTGGCTGCGACCGAGGTCTCCGCGGGGCTCAGGTGGACTCCCAGATATTTGAGCCGTCCCGCTCCACTTGAACTGCTGGAGCGCGACGGGAGGGAGTCCACCCGCCAGGGACCTACTAGTAACCCGAGCACTTGTCCCAGTTGATCCTGGCAGAGAGGCGGCAGAGTATACACTCTGGCAGCTCCGCATCCTCTCAGGTCAACCGGGTCGGAGGCCACCAGGAGCACGTCGTCGCCGGGCGTGGGCCGACAGGACCACCCTCGTGTCCGGCGCCGGCGCCAACCCGTGAGCCTCCTGCGAAGGAGGCAGAGGAAGGGCTCGATGCACAGCGCCGTACAGTTGTCCGGACAGAGGGCAGCCCTGACGTACTCCTCCTGAACGCGAGGGCGGGCGGTCAGGGACCAGTTAACCTTTACAAGGCACTCGGCAGAGGGTGCAGCATCCGGAACAGGCCGGCGGCGCGGCCCGAATCCGAATGCTCGCAGGGTTCGAAGAGATACTCGTGATCCACCGGTCGAACGCCTTCTCCTGATCCAGCGACAGGAAGGCGACCGACCGACCGGTCCTCCTGCAGTAGTGCAGGTCCCCGAACCAGGAAGATATTATCAAAGATCGTCCGTTCGGGACCGTGGGACTGGTCGGGTGGATCACGCCTGCCAGCACGGACTTGAGCCTCAGGGAGGCGGCCTTTACGATTTTATAGTCCGTGCATAGCAGCGAGACCGGGCGCCAGTTCTTCAGGCAGCGGAGATCCCTTTCTTGGGCAGGGCGCGATGACCGCCGCCTCATCGAAAGGGGCATCTCCCGGTCTCAGAGGGCTTCCGCCAGGACCCGCGCAAAGGCGGGCCCCAGCAAGTCCCAAAACTTCTGTAGAACTCCACGGTCAGCCGTCCCGGCCCGGCGATTTGTTATAGGGGCATCTGACCGAGGGTCTCCGGAGAGCTTCGCCAGGGTCAGCTGGCCCTCGAACTCGTTCCGACGCCCTCGCCCGTGGGTGGCCCATCCCACAGAACCCTGCACGTCCGGAGTCGACGGGATCCGGAGAGAAGAGGGCCGAGTAGAAGGCCCTGGCCCTCTCGTTCACGCCTCCGGATCCGTCAGAAGGAGCCGTCGTCCGCCAGGAGGCAGGTGATGTTCTTGGCGGTCTCCTTCTTTTTCTCCAACGTGAAGAAGTGTGCAGCGTCCATCTCCCGGAGGAACTGGACCAGCGCGCTGACAAACCCCAGGACCGCTGGAGCTGCAGGTCCCGCAGGGTGCACTTCTTCTCCTCGTCACGCGCTCTGCTCGAAGTTGGTCCCCATGAGCCAGGCGGCTCTCCAGATCGAGCAGCTCCTTCCAGCCGCTCAATCCATGAGTCCCTCCGCCCTCGCGCCCTCGTGTACTCCTGACAGAGGATCTTGATCTGCGCTTTCCCCACGTCCACCACTGGCGCCAGGTGGGGAAGCGAGATCGCCTGTCGTGCCAGACCGTCCAAAAGTCCCGAAAGACCGCTCAAAGCGCTCGTCCTCCAACAGGCTGTTGTTGAAGTGCCAGTAGGCGGAGGAGTGCCTAGCTGGCACCACGGCCACCGTCACGGCCACCAGGTTGTGGTCCGTGAACGGCGCCGGCCTGATGTCGGAGGCGCGAACGCAATGAGCGTGGTTCTGCGATACGTAGAACCTGTCGATCGGGGACTGAGACACCCGCCCCTCCTCACCCTGGTGAAGGTGAAGGCCGAGGCGTCCGGGTGTTGCCACTGCCAGATGTCGACCAGAGAGCCGGCGATCAGCTCTCTCAGGGCGGCCGACGAGAGCGGGTAGGGCTCGCGCCCCACCCGGTCCGCGGCCTCGAGGGTGCAGTTGAAGTCACCCCCGAGGACCACGAGCTCGTCGGCGCCGATGGTGTTCAGGTGGGCCGACATCCGGCGGAAAAACTGGACCCTCGCCCCGACCGACGGGCGACGCGTGCGCACCAGGTGAACGGTGGCGTCCCCCGTCCCGGATCCGTGGTGCAACAGACGGCCCGGCACGACGTTGACCACATCGAGCACCGTGGGAACAAAGGACCCGGAGAAGCGTCGCCACCCCACAAGATGACTCGGTGAGGTGGCTGAACGACACTCTCCCCCCTCCAGCAGCCAGTTGGCCTCGGCCTGCGGGGTGGAGTGGGTTTCCTGCAGGAAGCACACAGAGTAACCCCCTTTTTCAGGAAGGAGATTACCTGGGCCCTGAAATGGTCCTTGCATCCGTTGGCGTTCACGGTCCCGGCGCGATACATTGTCCTCTGTCAGGTTTAGTTGGCGACACTCACGGGAGATCCTGAGATCTCCCGGTTCACCAACTGGTCGTGTAACTTTCGGCACGAATGTGCACGCCGTGCCAGTTTTGCTGGCGTGGCTGGCCCTGAGGAAGGATCTCACAGAGTTTAAGATCCTCTGAAATCCCCCCATTTGTCCAGGGCCAGCTGGACCTTGTCCCCTCTTGGTGGATGGTGGCCTCCAGGAAATCCAGGAGCTCCGCCGCGGGATGTCCCGAAGAAGGGGCGGGCAGACTCTCCGAGCCCACGCTGCCACGCAGACTCCGAGTCCTCCTCCCGCTCTCCGGTTCTCCACCCCCCCTCGGGTGGTGGGCTTCTTGCCTCACGTTGGTGGGTGGCGCGTTGCGTCTTATTTTAATTTTGACCGACTCTCCCAGCGCCCCAGGGGCCGGGAAGATGGGCGGAGGGGACCCTGGGGGGACGTCTGCACCCTTGATTTCGGGGCGCAGGCGGACCGCCGACGTACACCGCCGAGCCGGGACGGTCTCGTCGTCCCGCTCTGGGTCCCTCCTTTGAGGTCCGGTCACGTCAGGCCCGTCCTCTTCCCTCGAAGGAAGGATCCACCCTCGGTCCTTCCCCCTCCCTCCCCTAGAGAAAGGGGATACACCCTTTGGGTCCTTCCCCTCCTCCGCATCAGTCACCGGTTGTTGTTCCAGGGCTCCTCCCGCCCCCCTCGGTGACTGGAACCGTCCCCGATGCTGGGTCGGGGACGGGGTTCTGGCCCCGTTACGCCGGGGAGGGATCTACCGTGAGGGCACCACCTTCTGCCCTCTCCGGTTCTTCCCCCTCCCTTCCGCGCTCGGAGACCAATGTAAACGCGGGCTCCTCAGAGCCCGCCTCTGCCTCAGGGGGTGTTTTCACCTCCCCCTCCGCGGCAGCACGAGGGCCGGAACCCCCGTCGCCGCAGGAGAGGGGAGCCTGAGGCAGATCTTTGTTCGGGAGGGTGGTTCGTCCCCCCTCCGACCCTCGGGGGGTCGCTTGCATGGGCTCCGCGTTGTCTGCGGAGCCCACGCTTGCCTCGGGAGCCAAATCCGCCTCCTCCCCGGAGACGGGAGCCAGAGGCAGTTCTTTTTGTGGGAGGGTGATTCTTCCCCCCCGGCCCCCTCGGGCGGGGTCGCCTGCATGGGCTCGCGTTGTTTGGGGAGCCCACTTCCTCGGGGAGCCGAGGCAGCTCTTGTTCGGGAGGAGATTGTTCCCCCCTCCGGCCCCTCGGGCGGGGTCGCCTGCATGGGCTCCGCGTTGTCCGCGGGGCCGCCTGCCTCGGGAGCTGGTTCATGCCCCTCCTCGGCAACACAGGGTTCAGGACCCGTGTCCGTCGGAGGAAGGCGGTGCCGAGGCAGCTGTTCCTTAGCCCCTCCTGCCCCTCGGCGACCTCCACTGCGGCCGGCCTCGATGGAAGAGTGGGGCCCGCTTCTGAGGTCTTTTATTGTGACAGGGGGGATCTGCCCAAAGGGCTTGTTTTGCCCTGTGGTTCCTCCCTCCCTTTGGCCTCTCGGGGGCCTCTTCCATGGGTTCCGCGGAGCCCCGGACCGCCTCGAGATGGATCTTTCTCCCCCCTCCGTGGCAGCACGAGGGCCAGGGCCACTCGTCGCCGGTAGAGGGGGGGGGACGCCGAGTGGTCTCTTTCTTTTTTGGGGCCTCTATCGCCCCCCGGGGACCCTCAGCAGAGGCCGGGGCGTGTGCACTTGCGTGCACACGTGGGAAAACGGGCCTGCGCCTTCCTTTTCCCCTGAGGCTGCCAGAGGGGGTCCCCTGCCCTGCCACGGCAGGGGAGCCACCTCCGCAGCGCTTCTCTCCCTCGTGCCGGGGATGAGGTGCTTGGTTTTGCAGGCGGCTTTGCCGCCCTGCCTGCCTGGGCGCCGTCGAGGAGTCCCTTTCTCTGAGACTCCCCTGACCCACCCGCCAGATGGTGCGCGGCGGCTTGGGCTCCCTCCCCTGCTTGGCCTCCCGGTGGACCTGGCCGCCCTTCTTCTTCGGCGGTGACAGCGGTCCACTCGGCCTTCTCCCCAGCGCTTTCGGGAGGCGGAGGGGTCCGCCGCCTCGGGGCCCCTCTCCCTTTCCCCCGGATGTTACTGGGAGGCGGGTACCCCCCTTCTCTGGGCCTCTTGAAGGCCCCGAGGCGAGGTGGACTCGGAGGGGCACGGTGCTTGCGCTGGTGGTTTTGCTTTTTTCAGGAGCTTGGGGCACCTCTTTTTTTGGTGCCCCAGCTCCTTGCAGTGAAAGCACCGCACCTCCTCCGAGGAATAAAAAGATCACATAGTTGGTCCCCTCGGGGACCACAAAAACTGCCCTCCGCCACCCCCCCCGCCAGGTGGATGGTCACCTGACGGGCGGAAGGACAGGATGTGGCGGAGGGCCTGGTCTCTGCAGCCCAGGGGGATGGGTGGATGGCCGTCTTGACCTCCCCAGGGCTTGCAGATGGGGCATGAGCAGGGCATCCTGAATAAACGGTGGCACGTTGGACAGGATGACCCTGCTGCCCAGCCCCGCGAGGGGCTCAATGGGGACAAACATCCCCCCACGCTGAGACCCCTCTCGATCGCAGTGTTCGCGGGGCGGCCTCCGATTTCAGGAAAAACACGGCTTTCCGTGCATTTTGGGAGGCCGCCACGATCGCTGTTGGTCCCACCGCCTTGGCCATGGCCTTGACGGGGCCTCGATCGAGAGGAGTCTCTTCAGGAGGCACCTGACCCCGTGCCTCCTGGTGATGTTTTTAAAATGGGGGCAGCCTCCGTTGCAGCCACCTTTGCCCATTGCTTGGGGGGCTGAGGTGTCTGCCCACTCATTATTTAATTTTTTATTTGTATTATTTATTTATGTATAAAACAAGAAACAAACAATAATTCAAAAATAAAACAAACACAAATTGCACACCCCTGCACTCCAATAGTGCAGGGGCGCAAGACAGAAAAGTTTTAAATTTTAAAAAAAACAAAATTTTTTTTTTTTTTTTTTTTTTTTTTTTTTTTTTTTTTTTTTAAAAAACGAAAAATAGCTACCCCTGCACTCCAATAATGCAGGAGTAGCAAAGTAAAAAATTAAACAAACAAACAGAAAATATTAATTTATTTTAAAACAACGAAAAAATAAAATGTACACACACACACCCCTGCACTTCAATAGTGCAGGGCACAAAAAAAAATAAAACAATCAAAAACAAAAAAAATTTTTTTTTTTTTTTTTTTTTTTTTTTTAATAATACAAACAAACGTATTTATTTATTTTTTAAATAAACAAACAAATACAAATTCACCCACCCCTGCACTACAATAGTGCAGGGCAAAAGGAAAATTCAAAAAGAAATCAAAGTTTAAAACTAAAAAATAGTTTTAAACTTAAAAGAAAATCAAAATCAAAAATCAAACAAAGGGCAAACAAAGGAGCACACGACCTGTGCTCCCTGCCTACCCTTCCCCCACTCTGCACACAGCAGAGATGGGGATTTTTAAAACAAAACGATTTTTAACTAAAAACTAAAAACAGTTAATTACATAAAAATAATTTTCCTAAAAAGACAAAAATAAAAGCTTTCAAGTAAAATTAACAAATCAATAAAAGGAGTGTTTTAAAAAGAAGGAAAATTCAAAGAAAGAAAAATCTCTCCTGCACTTGCTTAGGAACACAAGTGCAGGGAGAGAAAAGAAAAACTAATAAAGTGTTTTATTTAAAAATAAAACAACTTAACCAGAATGTTTTTAACTAAAAAGGTGCACTACTACTTTAGAAAAGTGAATTTATAAAAAGAATTCCAAAATAAAAAGTTTTAACAACTGTTTTAATAGCTTTTTTAAACACTGCTGCAGGAGCTCCACAAATGTGTGACCTGTCAGTAGTAGTAGGAGTAGTAGTGGTAGTATTAATAGGTAAGTTAAATAACAGAACAGAAATTACCAGTAGCAAGGACTAGCATTGCAAATTGAATGATCATTGTTTGCAGTCTTGCAGAAGAATCTACTCAGAAACACAGAGATTCCCCTGTATCCCCTTTATATGAACATGAAGAAGCAATCTGCTCTGTCTATAAGCTTCCTTCTCATGTGGGTGTGGGGTTCATCTGTGAAATATTATGAATGTTAATTTCACATTGTATGATGATAAAAAAAAGATGATGACGAAAAGGATGCATCACACCCTCACTTCCTTTTGGTTTCCTGCCAAGGCAGAAAATGTCTTTGAAAAAATACCCAGTGCTATGATTTTATTCTCTTTACTCAGTGACATGGCTAATATCATGCACATTAGTAGAACTAAAGGCAAATATAAACTAGGTATAAAAAATAATCATTAATCACTAAGCAAGTATGGCAATTTCTAAGTATCTGAAGTGTTTTTTGTTTTGTTTTTTTTTGTGTTTATTTTTGCCACCTGGCTGTGGACTGTATTTATAGTGCATTGTCTGACCATCGGCCAATCTGTCACATCCTTATTTCCAGAAGGGACTGTATTGCCTAATGATTTGTCTATTTGTAGTATCTTTGGTTTTACACTGAGACACAGCGACATCTAGAGGTATTTTTAGCCTTGCACATAGCACAAGTTCTATTCGAGTCACAGCAAAACTGCAGCATTCACCAATCAACATCTGGTGCAGCTTGTATTCTTCAGTTGAAAAGAACCGTTTTTCACATTTGCATTAATTCCTGCCAAGTAGTTTCCCAGAAACCACTCCAAAGCTCCTTACTGTTTTTGCAATACTATCTCTGCAGCTTTGGTTGACAATGAAATCCAGGTTTGAAGTTTGAGTGAAGGCACGTCGACACTTGAGTGCATGATATAAGGAGCTTGCACGCTCACACTTGAGTGCATGATATAAGGAGCTTGCACGCTCACACTTGACTTGTTGTTTTTTTAAATGTATTGTTTGCTGTTCGTATCTGAATTGTGACACGACCCTTGTGTAATAATGTATTTTAAATGATTCTGGTATTTGAGGATATACAGTACACCATATTGTAATGTTTCAAAAGTAATACTAATACCAGCAATGTATTGCTTTCCAGGACCATCTTTCTCCCATGTTGGTAATATTAAATCTTTAGCTAGCGTCATCTTTGGGCCTGTTTACACGTTTGCTTTTTATTCACGTGAAGCGGCCGTGCCTGTGCTCGTTGGGAAGAAAAGCTCATGAAAAGGCCCCAAAAAACAGTTACAGTATTTTAATGGGAAAGTCTAATTTACGTGTTGAAATCAGCGCCAACTTACACATGGAAACACGAGTTTCTCATGAAAATGTTAATTAGCTTGTTCAAGTGCTTTATTAAAGCCACTATAAAAGTCACATGAGAATACATAAGTTACCATGGTCCAAGAATTGCAGCAGGTACGTTCATTTTTTACATTTTCATTATTATTTATTTCTTAGCAGACGTCCTTATCCAAGGCGACTTACAAAGACTCGGGTGTCTGAACTATGCATCAGCTGCAGAGTCACTTACAATTACGTCTCTTTCAAAAGACGGAGCACAAGGAGGGTAAGTGACTTGCTCAGGGTCACACAATGAGTCAGTGGCTGAGGTGGGATTTGAACCAGGGACTTCCTGGTTATAAGCCATTTTCTTTAACCACTGGACCACACAGCCTTGGGTTCATATTGGCAGCTGGCAGCTGGGAGATTTGAACTCGGATCGCTGCGGAGCACCCTGGAGAGGAATGGCTGTAACATCCTCAGCTCCCAGGTGTAAAATCCCCTACTGCTGACAACCCCTGGACCGCAATACGTTCTCCCCGTTCTGATTGCACACAATCCTTCAACAACATCCATTTCTTCAGTTTGAATCCAAAATGCGACGTTTCATTTCTTGGTTCATACTGGCAGCTGGCAGTAGGTCTTGAGAACTGCACAATCAACACCCAACCGTGCGCCACAAACACTGCTCACATTGAAATAATAAGACACATGTTCTTTGACAATATATGTATTACACATGTATATTTAGAAACGGTTTTAATAACATCGGTATTGATATTTTAAAATAATAAACATGTCCTTAAAAACTAAACACGTTGCATCTTTATAAGTGAAAATACACTTTGAAATACAGATTCGCCCAATGCGCACAGCTGTCGCCTAGCAAGTGAAGGCACCACTGAATTCTGTACGCTGTAGTTTATTTTAGGAACATGACACCTGGGCATGTTAGATATCACGGGAAATCGCGGAGCCTCCTCTTTCGTTTGGTATGTGGACTGCGTGCCTAGCCCTTTCCGTTTTTGAGTTACAGGCACTTGAACGCACCTACCGATTTGCAGCGCGTCACAGCACTGGAGCACTGAATGAGGGGCTGCATAGGATAATTCTGTGTCTCTTTTTAGTCGGTACTTATTGTGTTAACTTATTGTGTTTATTTCCCTATTAAAGGTAGAAGGCAAGATTTTCTTCAGCATTATTGCTCAGAGATTGTCAACTTACCTATTAAAGAACTGCTTCATTGACACTTCAATACAAAAAGCGGGCATTCCAGGTTTCCCAGGATGCTTAGAACACATCAATGTGATCTAGCAACCAATTCAATCAGCTAAAAAGAAGAGGAAGGAGCTCCATGAGACATTCCTGGATTTGGCTAAATCATATGGTCAGTGCCACATGAACTTCTTCGGGCAGCATTTCATTTTTTCAGTGTACCGATGACAATAACAAATTTAGTGAGAGCCTACTTTGGAGATTTGCAATTTGGTTTTTCAACTTCAGAATTCAGCACTACATGGCAATGCCTAAGGGTTGGAATAATGGCAGGATGCACCATTTCTCCACTGGCTTTTACCATGGCAATGGAAGTAATCATTAGGGCATCAAAATGGGTAGTAGGAGGAGAGCGCTTGGCTTCTGGAATGCGACTACCACCAATTCGAGCATACATGGATGATATGACAACCATGACTACAACAGTAGCCTGCACTAATCGGTTATTGGGCAAATTAACCAATAACATTGAATGGGCACGAATGCAATTCAAGTCCACTAAATCAAGGAGCATCTCTATAATTAAAGGCAAAGTAGTAGATAAAACGTTCTTCATTAATGGTGAGTCAATACCAACAGTGTCTGAGAAGCCAGTGAAGAGTCTTGGGAGATGGTACGATGGGGATCTAAAGGACACACTTCGTGTGGGAGAAGTTAGACAACAAGCAGTGGAAGGGTTGAGAGCATAGACAGCAGCGCTTTACCAGGCAAACTAAAACTCTGGTGCTTTCAGTTTGGTCTACTGCCGAGGTTGCTGTGGCCACTGACTGTGTACGAGGTTTCTTTGACAACAGTAGAGAAGCTGGAAGCTTTAATCAGTTCATACGTCAGGAAATGGTTGGGAGTTCCACGCTGCCTCAGCAGAGTGGGACTTTATGGTAAAGGAATACTGCAGCTACCAGCCTCCGCTCTAACCGAGGAGTTTAAGTGTGCCAAGGTCAGACTGGAAATGACATTATTACAGTCACGCCGACAAATGCGTAAGGGAGGCAGCACCTGTGTTGAAAACTGGAAGAAAGTGGGCGGCAAAGAAAGCTGGAAGATGCAAAGGCTGCCCTTCGAATTAGTGATGTCATGGGGCAAGTTCAGCATGGAAGAGGGGGTCTTGGTCTCAGTTCAGCTCCTCCTACATGGCACAAGGCAGCCCCAGCTCAAAGGAGGAAGCTGGTAGTCAATGAGGTGCAAAAGCAGGAGGAGAGGATGAGGTGTATAAAGGCCATTTCCCAGGCCAAGCAGGGAGAATGGATGAGATGGGAGAGTGTGGAACAACGCAAGATTGGCTGGCAAGACCTATGGTCAGTGGAACAGAGCAGGATCAGTTTCCTCATCAGGTCAACATATGATGTTCTCACATCACCACAGAACCTAAACCTCTGGGTAGGAGAGGATCCCTCGTGTCCTTTGTGTTCATCACCTGCAACATTAAGGCACATTTTGACAGGATGTAAGGTGGCTCTTAGGCAAGGACGGTTTACTTGGCGCCATGACCAGGTGCTGCGAGGTTTGGCCTTAGCATTGGAAGACAAGAGTAACATGACCAATAAGTTGCCACCTGTTCCATCAAAACATTACACACAAAAGACAACATTCCTCCGCCCAGGAGAGCAACCACCAAGAAAAGGTGTTAAAACCAATCCTCGCCCAAGACAACTGGAAGCTGCTAGAGACTGGAAAATGCTGGCAGATGTTGGTCAACGGCTTATTTTTTCACCTGAGATTGCCACCACTAACCTTCGACCAGATATTGTCTTGTGGTCTGGATCAACACGCCTTGTTCACCTGGTAGAGTTAACAATGCCATGGGAGGATGCTGTAGATGAGGCGTATGAGAGGAAGAAACTGCGGTATGCTCAACTAGCCACTGAAGTGGAACAGCGAGGATGGAGAGTCCGGGTTTACCCAGTGGAAGTGGGTTGTCGAGGATTTGTGGCACACTCTACAACCCGGTTTCTCAGAGACGTCGGATTCAGTGACCAAGAGTTGCTTCGCACAGTGAAGAACTTATCTGAAGCAGCAGAGAGGAGCAGCAACTGGCTGTGGTTGAGATGGAAAGATTCTGGCTGGGGATCTCAAGCACAATAGAAAGAAAGAAACGCTGATGTACAGGTAAGTAAGCTGGGCTGAGTTGAGTGGGGGATTTTGAGGGGGTTATGCTGGGATGCCAGAATCACCGCCGAGCCCTCTTGAGGTGTCGTGGGCTAGTCGACAAACACTGAGGATGGAAGGTGCCCACTTGAAGACCCCAGAGATGTACCCTACTTAGCTCAATCCAGACGGTTGTCATGCTGATGCGCTGGGGAGGCCGCACTGTGGTTGATCCCGGAGCCAGCATCGCAGCCGTTAGGTGTGCTGATGCGCCAGGGAGGCAAAATAAGCTGATCCCTGAGCCAGCATTACACTTCAGCCATTAACACCAGAAAGAAGGATATCTACATCATCATATGGAAGGAAACGTAAATGGATGGAGACACATATGGATCACATTAGTTTACTGTAAAGCTACGTCTTAGTTGGTGCTTATCTTGGCGAGAGCCGAGTTCAAATCAGCATGAAGTTTTAACATCTACTCTTGTGTAATGGAAATCACTGTGTGATTGTGTAGAGGGGGGTGGTTAAACCATAGCTGTCCTCTCACTTGTAAGGAGCAATTGTAAAATCCTTTTCTGCAGACTGAAAAGAAGATAATGCCAAAAGGCGTTGTGAATCAATGTGCACAGACTCTGTAATAATATAAAGTGAGAGCTTTTAATAGAATGCAGTCGGGCCACAGCCAAGAAATAGGCATATCTACATCTGATTAATGAAAAGTAATAGAGTGGCTTTAATCGGAATACTAATGGGAAACAAAGTAACTTCTCTGACCTGGAATCGAACCCGGGCCGCGGCGGTGAGAACGCCGAATCCTAACCACTAGACCACCAGGGACGCTGCTGACGAAGTCTGCACGGCTGGCCAGGAATTCCTTTGCTATCAACGCTGGAGCATCGAAAACGGAACAGCCCCCAAGCCCTGAGCAAGGACAGACAATGAATCATAATAAACTGCCGCATAATTAAATGAATTGCTGTGGTCCATTTCTAATTGTTCAAGCACTAGTAGTTCTCCCTTTTAGATTATTCCGGACCATGCCACGCTTAGTTTGCTGGTAGGTACGTTTGCTTACTGCCCTCGAGAGGCTCTGTGACGCAATCGATAGCGGCGTTGGACTTCTACTCACGAACTGAGGAGTTCATTGAAAGGACGGTGCCTGTTGTTATTATTTTTCAGTACATGTAACACAAACGTTTAGGGTGCGTTTGTGTCAAATGATGTTACTGGAGGGGGATATCTGAAACGCAGCCAAATATAATCATTAACTCACAAACAAACACTTTTGTGAAAAGATAAGAGACAAGGAAAAAAAGTCAATTAAACTTGCGACGAGGATGGGATTCGAACCCACGCGTGCAGAGCACAATGGATTAGCAGTCCATCGCCTTAACCACTCGGCCACCTCGTCTTGTGTGAGTTGCTCTACAGTATCCAACTAGATGAAACACGGAGGATCTGTTCACAGTGCAGGTGTAGTCGTCAAATCTGTCCTAAAGTGCGCGATTATATGCCAGTGTGCATGCTGTTTAAACAATAGCAAGAAACCTGCAGCGTCAGGTGTGGTTTCAGCACTTGCTGCACCGGATAGCTCAAGCGATTATGAAATATTAGAAACCTTTTCCACAAAAGCGAAATGTTGAGAGGGTCCCTGCATGGTGGCCCAGTATGGGAGGTTGCATGGTGTAATGGTTAGCACTCTGGATTTTGAATCCAGTGATCCGAGATCAAGTGCCGGTGAACCGTACTGTTTGTCTTTAGTTGACTTAGAAAAAGAAAGAAATGGATGCGCAGGCTCTTGTTTTACACATCTAATGTTTGAGGGTCCTACAGCTAGCCTAAAACAACGACTCTGGTGGGACTCGAACCCACAACCTTTGAATCACACCTCAGTGTTTGACTAGAAGTCCAACGCGCTATCCATTGCGCCACAGAGCCTGCCTAGGTCGGGAAGTGAACAACGTACCCACCAACAAACTGAGCGCTGCTGGTTTGGCAGAATTTGAAGAGAAGGGCCTGGGGGCAGTTCCTTTTTCGTTGGTTCAACCTTGACAGCAAAGGCAGTCCTGTAATTAATATTAGATGTCCATGAACTTGGTATATAACTTTTGTTTTGGAATGGGCACGGTGTTGCTTTAAAAAACCTTTAACTGCCCATTCCGTGCAATAAACAGCTGAATAGACAAAACCGGCCGGAACACGGGGTTCCGAAGCTGCACAGAGTATGAAAATAATTCACACATTACAACTAAGTGGGAACAACATAACACTATTGAAAAAACCCACCGAACCGACCTTTCATTTCCCATTCCATGCAATAAACAGCTGTATAGACAAAATATAAAAAAGACAAAATATCCTCCTCCCTCCTCCTGTTACATTAGTAAATGTGCAAGTCTGTGCACAGAATATTATAGGCCACGGTGTAATTTTAGACGAATTGTCATGCACTCGGCTGTGACATAAGACATGACAGTGAAAGAAAATGCTGGAACAGGAAGGTGGAATTCTCAGAAGCTTCAAGGTGGCCCAGTGATTAAAGACAAAGGCTTCATACCAGGTGGTTCCCGGTTCAAATCCCAACTCACACTGTGTGTGACCCAGAGCAACTCACTTAATCTCCTTGTGCTCCATCCTGAAACATAACACCGAGGTCCTATTGGAGGAGACTGTGATGCATAGTTCACCCCTAGTCTTTGGAAGTCGCTTTGGATAGAAAACATGCTAAAATGACTAATGAATAATTAAAGACAAAACTGCTTGACGCAGAAACTCCAGACCGCGCCCAACTTCCCACTGAGAACGGGTAATAACCATTCGTTTGACTGCTATGGCTTAATATTGTTTGGTACTGGAAGTTAAATAATAAAGGTTTTGTTGATTGATGAGCTACACATGCTGTAAGTGTCTGATTTATTACTAATACCTTCCGGAATGTTCTAAAACATAATCGTGAGGTTTAAAAACTCTTACACTCTTGAAAAATAATGGATGAAACTGAAAAACTACCCGTATTTCAGGGGTTCCAAATAGTATACAAAGAACCTTTTTAAACAGCAGGCTAAACCACCACAAATAAACGTTGAAATCTCGAAGGATTAATAAGAAACCGTAAAACTCAAAAATAACCCCCAGGGGTTCTAATCTATATAGCCTTCTAATACTGAAAAGCCATGCAAATTGATTAAAAATCACAGGTTTAGTGCATGGCTCCACATTTGAAAGCTAAACTGGGTTTAAAATATAATTTATCGTAGCCATATATGCCACTGAAGGACTTCAGATTAAGTTAAAGATTTTAGGTTGTTAGCACTAGATTATTTTATTTGGGCCAGAGGATAAGGTCTTGACCAAGTACAACACAAACACACAATAAAAATGCCAGGGATGTAAAATAGTCAAATTTATTTAAAACACAATTTCGTTTCAATTCTCATATTGCACAAACTATTGTTAGTTGTTTCAGCCTTCAATAATGTCTGTTAGTTGCAGCGTTTCAGCCAAATCCAATTCATGCATTGCTTCAAGGGTTCAGTCGTGTTTTCTCAGGCATTACACTGTTACATAGTTTAATATAGCAGCAACTCATTTAGAGCAAGAATACATTGTTTCATTTCTCTCTCGTATTCACACACACACACAAATGCTGGATACCACCAGCTTGAGCAGCACTAGACAAGACAGGAGGTTCCCAAATTAAACTCAGACATAAAAACGAAACTGTTTGTTTGTTAGTTTGTTTGTTTATTCTGTTTTATTTATTTATTTAGCCTATGCATATGACACACAATGTAAAAACGAGTTAATTTTTTTGAAGAAAGAAAATGGGAAAAGCATCAAGGTTTCTGTATTTGAAGTCATCCTCACCCTAATATTAAAATCTAAACTGTTTTGCTTTGTTTGCTCGTTTTTCCTTACATGTTGTAAACTACATAATTGAAGGTATCTGTTTGTTGACCCCCAAAAAAAATTGAGGCTATTGCACTGTAATTGCACTGTATCCATTTTGTATCAAATATAGGCCTATGTACATATATGAATGTTAAATACATTTAAAGACATTTTTTTATCATTGTAAGTAAGATGAACAAAAAAGTTGTGCAAAAAATAAATGTTGTTTTACTGTTGCAGCTATATATACGTGTTATTATTATTTTTTAATCATATATAACTGTTACAGTTAGGGGCTACCAGCAATTCCAGACCTTTGCAATTGTTCTACTTGTGCAAATACTGTTACTTTATCACCTCCTGCCCTGCAAAGTAGAAAGAAGGCCTCACTATATTCCACTATAAAGAAAAGGGAAAAACGATGTTAATCAATATGGTTCTGCTAAAATACTAATACAAATATAGAGGAGAGAGAGAGAGAGAGAGAGAGAGAGAGAGAGAGAGAGAGAGAGAGAGAAACCACTGGAGACATCTTCAACAACCCAAAAGCAACACCACCCGTTTTATTGCAAGAATGGGCAGTTTGCAACCCGGTTCGGTGGGTTTTGTCAATAGTGTTATGATGCCTTCACTTAGTTGTATTATGTGTATAATTTTCGTCGTCTTTGCACCTTCGCAACCCAGTGTTCCGGGAGCTTTTTGGTGATAAAAATAGGCAATATACACAATACAACATTGTGTTTAGCCCAATAACTTTTGCTTTATTAAAAAGTTATTAAAACACACTCATCGCCCGAACAGGGACTTGAACCCTGGACCCTCAGATTAAAAGTCTGATGCTCTACCGACTGAGCTATCCGGGCTCAGTACAAAAGAAACAGTTTAATACATTAACATGTAATACATTAAAATCCATACCCACTCAATGAATCGTATCCTAACCAATCTGTATCCTAACCAATTGTTTAGGCTACTTGCGTCTGCACCATATTTGCCGGAAAAAAACGGATTATTGAACTATAAATGCAGACTTTGTCGCTGCAAAAGCAGGAAATGTTTATTTCTGTCACAGTGTGGTGTCAGTACCGCTGTTATTTAAATATAAATATGCAATGCATATATTTTCAAAGAATACTTTTCGTATTATTTGAACGTGTCAAGTGTTCTATGTCGTGCGGTTGGGTAATGATAGTTCAGTTCGCCAGACCTGCCAGCAGTTTCCAATATGAACTAAGAAATAAAAACGTCGCATTTTAAATTCAACCTGGAGAAATGCATGCTGTTGAACGGTTGTCTGCAGATGGGGATAACGCCTTGCGGTCCAGGGGTCCTCAGCTTTCACAGCTGACAACCCATCCACCTCCCGGTCTTCACTGCGGTTCCATGGTGTAAAGAATTAGCACTCTGGACTCTGAATCCAGCGATCCGAGTTCAAATCTCGGTGGGACCTGAGTTTTACTATTTTTTTTAAACAAGTGAACTACCTGATTTCATGTTTCAATCGGTCAGCTGAAATAAAATGCAGTTCCGATGTCTAAGGTCGGAAATGGTTTCATAAAGACTAACGCTTTGAATGATGTTTGTTTAATTTGCAAAACTTTCCCCCACTTCATTTTCGAATGGTGCATTGTAATAGGGGCAGTAGTAAAGCCGTGGTCCTTATCCGTTTCATTTCACAGGCCTTTGGCACAGATTCAGTGACCTGCTGCCGGGCGCCGTGGCTTAGATGGTTAAAGCGCCTGTCTAGTAAACAGGAGATCCTGGGTTCGAATCCCAGCGGTGCCTGTTGTTATTATTTTTCAGTACATGTAACACAAACGTTTAGGGTGCGTTTGTGTCAAATGATGTTACTGGAGGGGGATATCTGAAACGCAGCCAAATATAATCATTAACTCACAAACAAACACTTTTGTGAAAAGATAAGAGACAAGGAAAAAAAGTCAATTAAACTTGAAATTTGCGGCGAGGATTTAACCCACGCGTTCAGAGAACAATGGATTAGCAGTCCATCGACTTTAAAGAAAGGGCCACCTCGTCTTGTGTGAGTTGCTCTACAGTATCCAACTAGATGAAACACGGAGGATCTGTTCACAGTGCAGGTGTAGTCGTCAAATCTGTCCTAAAGTGCGTTGATATAATATGCCAGTGTGCATGCTGTTTAAACAATAGCAAGAAACCTGCAGCGTCAGGTGTGGTTTCAGCACTTGCTGCACCGGATAGCTCAAGCGATTATGAAATATTAGAAACCTTTTCCACAAAAGCGAAATGTTGAGAGGGTCCCTGCATGGTGGCCCAGTATGGGAGGTTGCATGGTGTAATGGTTAGCACTCTGGATTTTGAATCCAGTGATCCGAGATCAAGTGCCGGTGAACCGTACTGTTTGTCTTTAGTTGACTTAGAAAAAGAAAGAAATGGATGCGCAGGCTCTGGTTTTACACATCTAATGTTTGAGGGTCCTACAGCTAGCCTAAAACAACGACTCTGGTGGGACTCGAACCCACAACCTTTGAATCACACCTCAGTGTTTGACTAGAAGTCCAACGCGCTATCCATTGCGCCACAGAGCCTGCCTAGGTCGGGAAGTGAACAACGTACCCACCAACAAACTGAGCGCTGCTGGTTTGGCAGAATTTGAAGGAGAGAATATTTCTGCTGGTTTGGCAGAATTTGAAGAGAAGGGCCTGGGGGCAGTTCCTTTTTCGTTGGTTCAACCTTGACAGCAAAGGCAGTCCTGTAATTAATATTAGATGTCCATGAACTTGGTATATAACTTTTGTTTTGGAATGGGCACGGTGTTGCTTTAAAAAACCTTTAACTGCCCATTCCGTGCAATAAACAGCTGAATAGACAAAACCGGCCGGAACACGGGGTTCCGAAGCTGCACAGAGTATGAAAATAATTCACACATTACAACTAAGTGGGAACAACATAACACTATTGAAAAAACCCACCGAACCGACCTTTCATTTCCCATTCCATGCAATAAACAGCTGTATAGACAAAATATAAAAAAGACAAAATATCCTCCTCCCTCCTCCTGTTACATTAGTAAATGTGCTCCCTCTGTGCACAGAATATTATAGGCCACGGTGTAATTCTTAGACGAATTGTCATGCACTCGGCTGTGACATAAGAGCGAGTGTAGAGAAAATGTGAATTAGCAAGGTGTTCGATGAAGCTTCGGTAAGGTGGCCCAGTGATTAAAGACAAAGGCTTCATACCAGGTGGTTCCCGGTTCAAATCCCAACTCACACTGTGTGTGACCCAGAGCAAATCACTTAATCTCCTTGTGCTCCATCCTTGAAACATAACACCGAGGTCCTATTGGAGGAGACTGTGATGCATAGTTCACCCCTAGTCTTTGGAAGTCGCTTTGGATAGAAGCGTCTGCTAAAATGACTAATGAATAATTAAAGACAAAACTGCTTGACGCAGAAACTCCAGACCGCGCCCAACTTCCCACTGAGAACGGGTAATAACCATTCGTTTTGACTGCTATGGCTTAATATTGTTTGGTACTGGAAGTTAAATAATAAAGGTTTTGTTGATTGATGAGCTACACATGCGTTAAGTGTCTGATTTATTACTAATACCTTCCGGGAATGTTCTAAAACATAATCGTGAGGTTTAAAAATCTTACACTCTTGAAAAAGTTATTCCAAGAAACCGTATTTCAGGGGTTCCAAATAGTATACAAAGAACCTTTTTAAACAGCAGGCTAAACCACCACAAATAAACGTTGAAATCTCGAAGGATTAATAAGAAACCGTAAAACTCAAAAATAACCCCCAGGGGTTCTAATCTATATAGCCTTCTAATACTGAAAAGCCATGCAAATTGATTAAAAATCACAGGTTTAGTGCATGGCTCCACATTTGAAAGCTAAACTGGGTTTAAAATATAATTTATCGTAGCCATATATGCCACTGAAGGACTTCAGATTAAGTTAAAGATTTTAGGTTGTTAGCACTAGATTATTTTATTTGGGCCAGAGGATAAGGTCTTGACCAAGTACAACACAAACACACAATAAAAATGCCAGGGATGTAAAATAGTCAAATTTATTTAAAACACAATTTCGTTTCAATTCTCATATTGCACAAACTATTGCTGTCTGTTAGTTGCAGCGTTTCAGCCAAATACTTCAATTCGATGCATTGCTTCAAGGGTTCAGTCGTGTTTTCTCAGGCATTACACTGTTACATAGTTTAATATAGCAGCAACTCATTTAGAGCAAGAATACATTGTTTCATTTCTCTCTCGTATTCACACACACACACACACACACACACACACACACACACAGCACTAGACAAGACAGGAGGTTCCCAAATTAAACTCAGACATAAAAACGAAACTGTTTGTTTGTTAGTTTGTTTGTTTATTCTGTTTTATTTATTTATTTAGCCTATGCATATGACACACAATGTAAAAACGAGTTAATTTTTTTGAAGAAGAAAATGGGAAATGCATCAAGGTTTCTGTATTTGAAGTCATCCTGCGTAATATTAAAATCTAAACTGTTTTGCTTTGTTTGCTCGTTTTTCCTTACATGTTGTAAACTACATAATTGTAAGGTAGTGTGTTTGCTTGCCTTTGCACTGTAATTGCACTGTATCCATTTTGTATCAAATATAGGCCTATGTACATATATGAATGTTAAATACATTTAAAGACATTTTTTTATCATTGTAAGTAAGATGAACAAAAAAGTTGTGCAAAAAATAAATGTTGTTTTACTGTTGCAGCTATATATACGTGTTATTATTATTTTTTAATCATATATAACTGTTACAGTTAGGGGCTACCAGCAATTCCAGACCTTTGCAATTGTTCTACTTGTGCAAATACTGTTACTTTATCACCTCCTGCCCTGCAAAGTAGAAAGAAGGCCTCACTATATTCCACTATAAAGAAAAGGGAAAAACGATGTTAATCAATATGGTTCTGCTAAAATACTAATACAAATATAGAGGAGAGAGAGAGAGAGAGAGAGAGAGAGAGAGAGAGAGAGAGATCATATAAAAACAAAATAAATACACAGTTTTATTGCACGGAATGGGCAGTTAAAGGTCGGTTCGGTGGGTTTTGTCAATAGTGTTATGATGCCTTCACTTAGTTGTATTATGATGTCCTCGTTTCTTTGTATTTTCGCAACCCAGTGTTCCGGGAGCTTTTGGTGATAAAAATAGGCAATATACACAATACAACATTGTGTTTAGCCCAATAACTTTTGCTTTATTAAAAGCTATTTAAAACACACTCATCGCCCGAACAGGGACTTAACCCTGGACCCTCAGATTAAAAGTCTGATTTTTTACCGACTGAGCTATCCGGGCTCAGTACAAAAGAAACAGTTTAATACATTAACATGTAATACATTAAAATCCATACCCACTCAATGAATCGTATCTTCTGTATCCTAACCAATTGTTTAGGCTACCCAGTGTTTTGCCGGAAAAAAACGGATTATTGAACTAAAAATAGACAATATACACAATACAACATTTTGTTTCTGTCACAATGTGGTGTTACCGCTTTATTTAAAATAAATATGTTTTTCAAAGACACTTTTCGTATTATTTGAACGTGGACTTGTTCCCTGGACCCTTGGGTTAAATAGTTCAGTTCGCTCTACCTGCCAGCAGTTTCAATCCGAACTAAGAAATAAAAACGTCAACTTTTAAATTCAACCTGGAGAAATTATGCTGTTGAACGGTTGTCTGCAGATGGGGATAACGCCTTGGGTCCAGGGGTCGTCAATCAATTGACAGCTGACAACCCATCCACCTCCCGGTCTTCACTTGGTTCCATGGTGTAATGGTTAGCACTCTGGTTTGAATCCAATCCGAGTTCAAATCTCGGTGGGACCTGAGTTTTACTATTTTTTTTAAACAAGTGAACTACCTGATTTCATGTTTCAATCGGTCAGCTGAAATAAAATGCAGTTCCGATGTCTAAGGTCGGAAATGGTTTCATAAAGACTAACGCGTTTTTGAATGATGTTTGTTTAATTTGCAAAACTTTCCCCCACTTCATTTTCGAATGGTGCATTGTAATAGGGGCAGTAGTAAAGCCGTGGTCCTTATCCGTTTCATTTCACAGGCCTTTGGCACAGATTCTTCGACCTGCACTGCGTTTGATGGTTATATGTTGTTACTGGAGGGGAATATCCTGGGTTCAGCCAAATATAATTCTGTTGTCATTACAAACACTGAAGCATCGAAAACGGAACAGCCCCCAAGCCCTTGAGCAATGACAGACAATGAATCATCATAAACTGCCGCATAAATAAATGAATTGCAAACAAACCATTTCTAAAAGATAAAGAGACAAGCAAAAAGTCAATTTTCCCTTTCAGATTATTCCGGACCATGCCGCGCAGAGTTTGTTGGTTAGGTCCATTTGCTTAACCCCTCGAGAGGCTCTGTGACGCAATCGACAGCGCATCCAACTTCTATAAAACACTGAGGGGTTCATTGGAAGGATGTAAAACCGAGTCCCAAATCAGTCAATGCTTTTAAAGCTAGCAGCATGCTGTTTAAACAATGGTCACCTGCAATCAAAGACTGGTTTCACCGTGTAACAATTTTTTTTTTTTTTTTTTTTGGTTCCTGGGTAGTAAGTGTTATTTCCCAATTGCTTATGCCTCAAAAGTATAGAAAATCCGCTATCATTCCCCACAAACTTTGTTTTTTAGTGACTTAGGAAAGTGAAATTTTGAATGTTTTTACCTATTTTTGAGGGAACATTCCAGATAGATTCAGTGCTGAGTAAACTTGGAGTAACTTCCAAGAACTTTCTAGAACTTTCCAGTAATATAAATAGTAGTATAAATACAGGGCCTTAAGCCCACCAGTTCAGTTTAGTTCCAGCTGCCTAAGTGGATACATATCTGCATTTTTCTGAGATGGCATCAAGGTCATGGAGACTTCAAAATGGTGGCATTCCTGATGGGTCTCAAGGTGGTTTTACCAAGTTTCCCTGCTATCTTTGCCTTTGGGACAGCAGGGACACCAAACCGGCACTACCACAGGCGGGACTGGCCACAGCGGACCGAGTTCTCTGTGGGGAGGAACAACGTCAAGTGGGAGCCACTGGTGGACCCCGGAAGGTGCTGATGCCACCACTGCACATCAAATTGGGCCTTATGAAACAATTTGTCAGAGCTCTAGATAAAGGAGTCGGCAGCCTTCAAGTACCTTCAAGACTTCTTCCCTAAGCTGTCTGAGGCAAAGGTCAAAGCCGGTGTCTTTAGCCCAATAAGACCACAGATAAAGAAGATCCTGGAGTGCAATGAATTCCCAAGAAGCTCACTAGTAAGGAGAAAAAGGCTTGGAACAGCTTTGTCGCAGTGGTTCCAGGCTTCCTGGGCAAGGCCGAAAACTATGTGGAGCTGGTTGAGACTCTGGTGAAGAACTACGGCACAATGGGCTGTAGGATGTCCCTCAAAGTCCATATCCTTGATGCTCATCTTGATAAATTCAAGGAGAACATGGGAGCGTAACTCGGACCGCGAGCAAGGCGGCTGCTTCCACCAGGATATACTGGACTTTGAACCGTTTCAAGGACAGTATAACGAGAACATGATGGGAGACTACATTTGGGGCTGATTCGTGAAAGTGATTTACAGTATAATCGTAAATCTCGAAAAACTACTCACTTCTAAATCTTTTGTAGTCATTTTTGTATTACTTTAATATAAATACATGTTAATTTGGATTCATATGTTGTTTTTTTCTGACTTTATCTGAACGAAAAGACACAAATTTGCCCGTTTTCTCATTGGAAATAGGTAAATTTCAAAATATCACTGTCCTGGTCACAAAAGCAAAGTTTGTGGGGAATAATAGCCATTTTCTATACTTTTGAGGCATAAGCAATTAGGAAATAACACTTACTACCCAGGAACAAAAATTGTGTTACATAGTGTTTTCAAGTTTGTTTTTGTAAGACAAAGAAAATAAACAGAAGGTTCCACCGAGATTTGAACTGGATCACTGGATTTAAAGTCCAGCGTGCTAACCATTACACCATGGAACCAATCACCTAAGTCGGTTTCACGTTGCAGGGGCTCTCTGGATATTTTGCTTTTCTTTCAAACATTTTCTAATAATCGCTGAAGCTATCTGATGCAGCAAGAGCTGAAACCACATCTGCACGCGTGGGTTTGAATCGTGTAACCCGTCTGTGTGTGTCTCTCCTTGACTAGTAAGAGCTGAAACCTGAGTCTCTGTTTCCCTGCCTGCGCTCACACTCCGGCTATCCTATATCTGCGTTGTGTTGGTGTTACTGGATGGTTTGTTAAAAAAAAGTATACCACTCGAGATCAACTGCTGGAAGATTTGAGACGTTTATTTTCTCTGCATAACAGAAAATGAAAGAAAATAAGTAAAAGATGGCTCGGTTCACCATTCATCTCCCTTCTAGAGTCCAGTAATGCATTAACATTCACATTAATTTCAGAAATTACATTAAATCGATTTAAAAGAAAATACAAATTCACAGACATTGCCGAAAGAAATCACATTTTAAACCGACATGAAAACAAAATACATGTTTAAATTAAAATACAGAAAGACAACATACCTGCATAACAGAAAATGAAAGAAAATAAGTAAAAGATGGCTCGGTTGTACCCTTGTGGTCTAGCCATATGACATCTGGTAGTTCACATGATCAAAACATATGGTTAAATACAGGTCCTACCGAGATTGGAACTCGGATTGCTGGATTCAGAGTCCAGAGTGCTAACCATTACACCATGGAACCGCTGCAGAGCACCCTGGAGAGGAATGGCTGTAACATCCTCAGCTCCCAGGTGTAAAATCCCCTACTGCTGACAACCCCTGGACCGCAAGTCGTTCTCCCCGTTCTGATTGCACACAATCCTTCAACAACATCCATTTCTCCAGTTTGAATCCAAAATGCGACGTTTCATTTCTTGGTTCATCCTGGCAGCTGGCAGCAGGTCTGGAGAACTGCACAATCAGCACCCAACCGTGCGCCACAAACACTGCTCACATTGAAATAATAAGACACATGTTCATTGACAATATATGTATTACACATGTATATTTAGAAACGGTTTTAATAACATCGGTATTGCTAATTTAAAATAATAAACATGTCCTTAATAACTAAACACGTTGCATCTTTATAAGTGAAAATACACTTTGAAATACAAATTTGCCCAATGCGCACAGCTGTCTCCTAGCAAGTGAAGGTACCACTGTATTCTGGACGCTGTAGTTTATTCTAGGAACATGACACCTGGGCATGTTAGATATCATTGCACAATGGATTAGCAGTCCATCGCCTTAACCACTCGGCCACCTCGTCCTGCCTGAGCGCACCTGAGGATCAAACTGGATGAAACACGGAGGATCTGTTCACAGTGCGGGTGTAGAAGCCGTCAAACCTGTCCTAAGGTGCGCGATTATATAACCAGAGCGCATGCGGTTTAAACAATAGCAAGAAACCTGCAGCGTCAGGTGTGGTTTCAGCACTTGCAACACCGGATAGCTCAAGCGATTATGAAATATTCAAAACCTTTTCCACAAAAGCGAAATATTGAGAGGGTCCCTGCATGGTGGCCCAGTATGGGAGGTCGCATGGTGTAATGGTTAGCACTCTGGATTTTGAATCCAGAGATCCGAGATCAAGTGCCGGTGAACCGTACTGTTTGTCTTTAGAGTTGACTTAGAAAAAGAAAGAAATGGATGCGCAGGCTCTGGTTTTACACAACTAATGTTTGAAGTCCTACAGCTAGCCTAAAACAACGACTCTGGTGGGACTCAAACCCACAACCTTTGAATCACACCTCAGTGTTTGATTAGAAGTCCAACGTGCTATCCATTGCGCCACAGAGCCTGAGTGGTTCAGGAAGCGAACAACGTACCCACCAACAAACTGAGCGCTGCTGGTTTGGCAGAATTTGAAGGAGAGAATATTTCTAGTTCTTGAACTATTAAAAATGGACCGCTGCGATTAATTTCGTTATGTGCCACTTTAGTATGAGTCAGGGTCCGTCGTTCCTCAGGGCCTGGGGGCAGTTCCGTGTTCGTTGGTTCAACCTTGACAGCAAAGGCATTCCTGTAATTGATATTAGATGTCCATAAACTTGGTATATAACTTTTGTTTTGGAGTGGGCATGATGTTGCTTGAAAAAACCTTTAACTGCCCATTCCATGCAATACCGGCCGGAACACGGGGTTCCGAAGCTGCACAGAGTATGAAAATAATTCACACATTACAACTAAGTGGGAACAACATAACACTATTGAAAAAACCCACCGAACCGACCTTTAACTGCCCATTCCGTGCAATAAACAGCTGCATAGACAAATATAAAAAAGGCAAAATATCCTCCTCCCTCCTCCTGTTACATTAGTAAATGTGCTCCCTCTGTGCACAGAATATTATAGGCTACGGTATAATTATTAGACGAATTGTCATGCACTCGGCTAAGTGTGACATAAGAGCGAGTGTCGAGAAAATGTGAATTAGCAAGGTGTTCGATGAAGCTTCGGTAAGGTGGCCCAGTGATTAAAGACAAAGGCTTCATACCAGGTGGTTCGTGTTCAAATCTCAACTCACACTGTGTGTGACCCAGAGCAAATCACTTAATCTCCTTGTGCTCCGTCCCTGAAACATAACACCGAGGTCCTATTGAGGTGACTGTGATGCATAGTTCACCCCTAGTCTCTGGAAGTCGCTTTGGATATAAGCGTCTGCTAAAATGACTAATTAATAATAATGAATAATTAAGAGACAAAACTGCTTGACGCAGAAACTCCAGACTGCGCCCAACTTCCCACTGAGAACGGGTAATAACCATTCGTTTTGACTGCTATGGCTTAATATTGTTTGATACTGGAAGTTAAATAATAAAGGTTTTGTTGATTGATGGGCTACACTTGCGTTAAGTGTCTGATTTATTACTAATACCTTCCGGGAATGTTCTAAAACATAATCGTGAGGTTTAAAAATCTTACACTCTTGAAAAAGTTATTCCAAGAAACCGTATTTCAGGGGTTCCAAATAGTATACAAAGAACCTTTTTTAAACAGCAGTCTAAACCACCACAAATAAACGTTGAAATCTCAAAGGATTAATTAGAAACCGTAAAACTCAAAAATAACTCCCACACTGTAAAATCTAATTAGTTGCCTTTACTTGAAAAAATCATGCAAACTCATTGCCTTGAAACAATCAAGTGAAGGAACTTAGTAGGCTCAAGGTAATAATACTTCAGATGATAAGTTTGAATAACTTTCCTATTCTGATTACACCACACTTACTCAGTAAAGTCTACTCAAAAACACAAGTTCTGTCAACTAGCTTCTGACTCACTCTGTTAGTAATGATAACTCAAAACCATAAGCTCCATTAACTAGCCTCTGTCGAGTAAAAAGACTCCACTTTCTTCAGTTCTACTCACTTCACCATTTTAAGTTCTACTCACTCCATCATTTGTCATAATAACTTGATCAAACCATGCAAACTCATTGCCTTGAAATAACTGAGTGCATACTACTTGTAAAACTTAATTACCAGTACTACATAATACTGCCATTCCTACACAAGTAATTATTATTAGACATTGATTTACCTCTAAAATAAAGCATATTGTAAAACAGTCAATATCAAACACTTGATATTAAAACAGAGTTCCTGCAGGGAATCAAGAAAGAGATAGATTTAACAGCATATTTATTTTGCAAAGTTACATGTCCTTTGAACATTGAATAAGCAGGAAAAAAACACATTCAATGTTAATCAACAGATCATGAGTCGCCAAGTATTTCTATTTTCAAGCCTGCAAAGAAACAAATGAACTGATGGATTAGCACAAAAAAACCCCACCAGGTTTCAAATCTTTTTGTAATGTTATTCACGTACAGTAAGTTATCTATTACTTGTTTGAAGGAGTAATGCCAAAATATGATCATAGAAACTGCAAATAAAGTGCTATTGATATAGCGAAAGATAAGTGCCACTAAGCAATTTAAGTACTAAATTGAAAAAGTAACTTGGTTCCTTCTCCTTTCAAATACAGTGGATTGCAACTGAAAAATAAAACAAAAAAAAGAGACAGGTGTATTTAACCTGAAATCATGTGAAACACCTTAATTGCACCCAGGTGGACTCCATTCAACTAATGATGTGACTTCTAGTGACAATTGGTTGCACCAGAGCTTATTTAGGTGTGTCATAGCAAAGGGGGTGAATACTTATGCAATCAATTATTTTCTGTTTTATATTTGTAATTAATTTAGAACAATTTGTAGATTTTATTTTTCAGTTTGACATTATGGACTTTTTTTGTGTTGATCGGTGGCAAAAACTCCTAATTAAATCCAATTTAATTCCATGTTGTAACACAATAAAATGTGGAAAAGTCCAAGGGGGGTGAATACTTATGCAATCCACTGTATGTGTTTAACCTCAACTCAATATGGAGGTAAAGTGCCTGGTCTCTAAGATAATCTATATACAACAAGAAAACACATTTAGTAGAAACAGTAGACAAAAGAAACATGTATTGGCACTAAAATAATGTCAGGTTTCAAACCTTTTTGTAACGCTTAGCGAACAGGCTAACCATGCTTGTCACTGTTGTGCCATTTATCTTCTCAAAACAGGCTCTTTGAAAATTGTGGAACTAAACCACTGCAGCAAGTAATGTGCTGCTGGAAACTTTGCAAATGAAGAACTGGAAAAATATCAACTTAAACTAACGTGAAAATATGACTTTTCATTCCAAAAAATTGTTGAGCTTGGACTCAATAAATGTACATTTAAGTTGACACAGGCATAGATTTGTCAAATGTCAAAGGAAGTATAAAAATGACAAAGGAAACCCCAAAACAAGAAACAATAACATGCTTTGAAGTCAGCACAAAATTTTCTTCCTTAGGCAAGTAGTTGGTTTTTCAGACTTTGCAGTTTCGGCTTTAGAGTTTTCTGTCCCAACTCCAGAATCACTTGTTGAATAAAGTTAAATGTGTTTTTCATGCAGTTGAGTTAATCCAGGTGTAGCGCATATGACAGCCCAAACAAGAGGCAAACTGCAAGCGGCAGGTCTCTAATATCATTCATTACGATACCTCCCTCTACAATGATGGCTGTGGAGATGGAGTCAAGGTGCAGCATGTTCGAAGAGCTGTTTGGAGTATCTTCAGGGATGACAGTCAACAGTCCGACTGGAATGTGCACAAAGTCCTCATTGCCATTGTAATCCTGCAATGAAAGAACATTATAGCCATGAGAGGCCAATTAGGATAACATGAACAACACAGAAGCCAGTATTCTGATTGGGCACAGTGTCTTACACATAAAAGCAGATTAAGCATGGAATATTTTAGACAGGCCAGGTCAATAAGACAATTTATATCCATTTGAGCATACATTTCACTTAATGAAGAGGAGGCTAGAGTCAGAAACACCCCAATACAAGAAACAACTGAACATGGCTGCAGTAAAAGCCTGGCAAAGCATCTGAAATGAAGATACTAAGAGTTGTCAGTGGGTTGCAGGCTCTTGCAGTTAATGCGTGCAAGGTATATGCAACCACTTAGTAAGATTTATACTGTCCCATAGAAAATTGGGGGGTGGAACACTAAGTGCTATTATTCCAAGTTGGTAAAACATATATACATAAGAATGCCATTAAATTAAAGGTGACATATGGTATGTTTACCTCATATTCATCTTTTCATTGTAACTTCAAATTCCTTGCGTGTACAGCAAAAATATAAAAAAAAAAATGTCAAAAAAAAAATGTCACTCCACAGTCCCAATACTTTTGGATGGCACTGTAGTAGACAGAAGATGGGAATTTACAGGTACTTACAAAGCATGTCCTGTAAAATTCACTGCAGTCATCACCCAGAAGGATGGGAATCCCTCGAAGAACAACTGAGCGCTTTGCAGTTACATCTGATGTCTAACAGGGAAGGAGAAAGAAACAAATGATTAGGGGCCAGACTTACAAGGCATAAGCAGCTGTGTACACATGTATATGTTATATTCAGAGGACAAACCATTTCAGCTGAAAAGTTATAACATGACAGCTTTCCTGGTATGAACCGAGATAATTAGCTACCAAAAATGCAACATGAACACTGATGCAAATCTCTTTCAGTGAACTGTATGTGAATGTGCCCTTGAATGACTTACCCCTGAAATTTGCTCCAATAACTCTGCTAACGTCCTCCCTACACTTCCTGTTTTGGACTTGAAGATGTGGATAAAACGTGGGGTGTAAGGGTCCAGTGCTTCAAAGAAGTCCCTCTGGAGGTTTTTACAGGCAATCCTATTGAACTCAGCAAACACCTGAAATAGCAAGGAAAATATAAACAATAATATAGAGACAACTGAAAAATGTCAATATTTAATAAATTTGAGTTTATTACCAATACACGCTCACCTGACTCTCAGTAAAAAGGGCTGGCCACCGCTCTACCATTTTCTGGACAGGAGGCGTAGCAGGAATGTTTGGTCCATCTTCTGTGAGATGAGAGTCCTATTGGGTTGCCTTTTTTCATTTCCTCAACAAGGGCCTCTCTATCCATTAAGGCTTGTTTCATCCTGCCCTTCTGGAAAGTTTGGGAGAAAATTTGCTTCTGATATCTTTGGTCTTTTAATGTTCTTGGTTGCGGATTCTCCCTCTGGGAAATATTTACCTCTTTTACCGCCATTGATTGCTACGTCCAGGCATCCTGCCTTTCGAAGTTTTGTCCGATAGTTGCCCATCTTGAATTTAAGGCTATTCTTCCAGCCATACCATCCTGTGGGAGAGCCCGGTTCTTTGAGGCAGGGGTGCTTGTTGATCAGTGCTGCTGCAACAACACCGAAGTCTTCATCCAGAGGATAAGCCTTAAAACTGTACATTGATTCAGCAAGCTTTTCAAGTATTGCATGCTTCATATCTCTTGATGGGACTATGAATGTCCCATCTTTCATATACGCCAGATTTCCCTCCCTAAGTCTGTACTCAATATCAACTGAGAAAATAGGGATCTCAAAAGTCTCAGGCCACTGATCTCTTCTTGGCAGTGGTGATGAGCTACTGGTTGACAGAATCTCAGTATCGGACGTTCCGGGTGTTGATGTACCAGGTGTTGAAAGTGGGGTCAAATGAGGAATGATTTTCAAGGTAGCTTTTTCGGGCAAGTCTGATATGTCAGTGAGATTGCAAAGTGCATTGTTGAAGTCAGGATCTTCATATTGTAGATTGAAGTTGTACAGCAGCGCTAGCTTTTCCTTCAGCTGCACTTGCAATGCTTCAACGGAGTCTGGTTTCCCACTCAATGTTAACTTCCGTATATCTTCCTCATTGATTACCACTCTCAATACAAGTCGTTGATCCATACTGAGGATTGGCTCTATAAAAAAATAAGAAAAAAAAACATATTTTAGGATTCCACCCCTTTCAATGTCCATACAATGTTATTCAGCACAATATGTAACGCTTCAGTGTAACAAGCAGTTTGCCTCTAACCCTGTAGGCTGAGAGGGGGAAAATATCATTCAATTCAGACAACTGGGTGACTGAGAGAGTGCTCACATGGCTGCTACAAAGCTCATAAGCTCGTAGATGCTCATTATACCATGATGTCATGAGTGTAGACAAACATAACGTCAGTATTGATCACCACAATCTGTGCAATCTGTCTGAAATCTGGGAGCCCTGAGCATGAACCAACTGAAACGACCATATCTTCAGTGTATTTAACGCCATCGACACAGATCGATAATGCAACAAGGATTGTGCTTTGCTGGCCATTTCTCTGATATAGACAATCCTGCACATTATCAGGAAAAGATGCAACCATAACAGACTTCACTTTGTGAATTTCCACAGGTGGCTTGAAAAATGAAATGGATGCTAAATGAAAGGCCATCATCTTCTGGTGCCTAACTGCCAAAGTAAGAGGGATGTTCTTGAAGTTTTGAATTGCATGGATAATTTTCTTAAAGAATTTATGTTTTCCCTCAAACCGCATTGTCCAGACATCAGCTAGTGGGCCAAATGTTTTGATTAACTGAGGGTAATGTTCAATGTAATGGTGTTTTGGGCGAAGTTTTGAGTTGGGAAAAACTCTCTGAAATAAATGTCTATGCTCTGAAATCTTGCAATCTAAAAAGTGGATTGACTCCTCTGTAAAGCATGATGACACTGCCAGTTCCACTATATCTTTTAGGATCATCAAAACTTCCCAAGTTGAGTCTCCCTCAGGGATATTATGACCAATCAGCAATGGAAGTAGTCTGAGGAGTGTCCAATTTTCGTGACCATTTCCTCCAATTGTTGCCTTAGAGGAAAAGGTCTTTGGAATGATTTGTGGTTGGTCAGTTTTATCTGAGAACGTGTAGGGAAACTGTTTGATTGCCTTATTCAAGGACTCAAGTGAGACATATTTCTTTGCAATCAAATCCTGCAGACAGAGGGACAATTCAAAAGGGACAACCCCTTCCAGAAGATCATGTTATATGTCTGGTGGAAAACCGTCCACAACATGAAAATGTTTCAAGTTGTCACCGAGGGTACAGCTTCTTTTCACCATACTGTCTGGACAAGGTAGGATCCTTCTCAACCTCCTGCACATGTCTGTCATGAGTTTCTTGCGTTCTTAGTTGATAGAGGCCTGAACGTACCTCCTTCTCTTGTATTTCCTCCCGCTTAGCCATACAGAATCTATAAATCTGATCAACTGTGAAGCTCTCAAAGAACCCTGCCAATGAGTGGGCAGCCAAATTATCTGCTGCGACATACAATACAGTGCCCTTAACGCTGGCTCCCAACTGTTCTATATATACACCTTGCTGCTCAAGAGACACAAGGTCCCGAATGAGAGGATGGAGAACCTTGACATAACCATGCTCTTTGACTGTGGTGCTCTTGCAAAGGAGGGCAAGCTGAATAGAATGGAGGGAGGAGCGATATTTCTGATGCAGATTATTTAGTACCCAGTAAGCAGCACACATCTTGTGTTTTTTCTTCGATGTGCCCAATGGGTTTGCCACCTCAAAATCATCTATATATACAAGCCAAGTGCTATCCTAAACTCTTCTTCCATCAAGAGAGCACTCTCTTTAAAGTGGGAACCATCTCTGTAAGAGCTACATCCCTGTAACAGACTTGTCTGTGGTGACAGGGCTTTATCTAAAACGTCCCCATTGCTTAACATTGCCTGCAGCATTTTAAGTATAGGGACATAAACAACAGTTTGCTTGTTCTTGTCAATGTCAAGCTCAACTGGCATTGCAACAGGGAATTCTCGCAACACATAAGATGCTCTCTTGCTAGCAGTGGACAAGGATCCCTCTTTATTATTATTATTATTATTTATTTCTTAGCATTTATTTCTTTAGTAGTGAATTTCAAGAAAACATTATTCTCAGTGACTGCACTGACTACGTCACTCACAACAGAGCTGTCAACCTCACCGCAATGCTGATTAAGTATTCTCTGGATTGTGCTATGTATTATTGGCTGAGACAGCAAATATATCTGGTTGATCTGTTGGATAACTTCTTGCAAAGCATTTTCTGATATGTGGAGAATTGTCTGCATTTTCAGAAACAGGGCAGCCATGTTATGTTCCAACTGGCCCTCTAAGTCTTGCACATCTTCTCTATATTCGCTTTCTGGTACCTCAAATTCAATGTCATCATCTAGGTCTACAGGGATAGCATCATCAGGTTGGACATTTTCATTTAAGAGAACAATATCTGAAACAATTTTAGACTTGAACTCCATCCTATCATGCATGCTATGCTCTTTACATTTATGAGCATTAAATGTTGAGTAAACATTGCTTTGAAAATTACAGCCTTGATAGGGGCAACAAACCATTTGCTGCAGCTGCAGATGTTTACGCAAGTGGGTGAAAAACTCAGCATCAGTACAAGGCTCTACAAAGTCACAAAGCTGACAGTGAAATGCTAATTTCGTGGTTTTGATTGCTTGCCCAACATCTTGAGTGTGCCAAGTTGATAAGTGCACTTTAAGGGCATTAAAAGACTTAAATGTGCACAAGCATTCCTTGTGTACACATGGGATTGGAGATATTTGGGTGTAGCTTCCATGTTTTAATCTATAGTGCTTTAATAAGTGCCCTCTTTTCTCAGCACAAAATGTGCAGTACTTACATGCCCACTGCATTGGATGTTCTACTGTTTAATGTTTTCTTTCTGCAAGAAAAAAAATATACAAAACAGGTTTAAAGACCTATGACAGGTCAAGTCTAAGCAATTACTGACTAAGGGTTAGATCTAGATCAAATGACCAGCTAAATCAATAATATTTACTAATTTAAAAGTATTGTGCAGGTGCTACAATAGTGCTTTTAAAAAAAGACCGATTTCTTCGTTCAGGAATTCTAATAGTCTGTTAAAAAATAATAATAAATCAAGTAGAAAAGCCACAAACATGGGGATAGCAACCCCTGTGATTACAGATTCCAAATTCCACATCAAAAACGTTTAAATACACGTATTTAACTTATTTATTAAATAAACGTCTTTATTATTAAAATGTGGTAAGAAGTTTTAAAAAAGCAAATCGTACAGTATCTCCTGCAGCTGTGGCTCTGGCTCATGCCTGCTTGTGTGGATTTTTCTGTTTGGCGCTGTTGTGTTGCAGTGACTTCTGGGAGTTGAAGTTTTGTACAGGCATGTTTTGTAGTTCCGGGTGCATGTTGTGGTTATGCTTATACGGTAAAACATCGTTCCGCCGCTTACTATGCCACAAAGTACTATATTTTATTATTTTAAGGCTAGTACGTACCAGAATGAATGTACTGTAATTAATCACTAATATGTGGACAATAGAAAAAATGTTATAAAAAAAAGCGTGTACTGATAAAAAAAAAAAATGTCTGCCGACAGCAGTGACAATAGGCATACATTTTACCAATTTTATTGTAAGTTTAATAAAAACTTAAAAAGCAATATGTGTCTTAATATGCAATTTGGTACATAAGGTTGATCTTGTACTTCACGACAGATTACTACTTTGAAGTGATTTGTTCTGTGTTAGGGCGACATGCAAACCGATCATTAACTTAATAGGCCTAACTTACATTACATCGGTTCATGTTTGCTCGTGTCTTCGACCCGACCCCAGCCCCCCCCAGCCCCCAGCCCCCCCCCCCCATTGTGTTCTTGATTTCACCACTTTCGACGCAAAGGTATGTTAACGTCCCAAAATTAAACAATATTCTAATCTGATTGACGTTTTGCTTTCTCTCACAAACATGTTTTAACACGAAATGTTTGTATGTTTTAAAACCATTTGGCTGGGTTTCCCGATATTAGCTTTAACAGCATGTATTCTCAAAACTTGCCTAAACGTTTAGTGTTAGGCTGGCTAAAAAAAAAAAATAACAACAGGCACCGCATTATGGACTTTGAATCCAAAATACAGTATGAAATCTTAAATTGCCTTTCTGTTTATTTTCTGATTTCGAAAAGAAACTATTATCAGTTTTGATTTTAATTGACCAAGATAACTTAGTTGTAGCTTATGGCCTGACTTGCTAGCAATGCTAATGGGGCTCAAAGTAAGAGCATGGATATTAGTTCAAAATTAAATGTTGTTATCGAATTGGTCTGAAACTTATATTACAGTAAAAACCCTTCTCACACAGCAACCAAGCGCGGTGCATTTTAGACCATGATAAAAAAAAAATAGACTTCAAATACTTACATGAGTGGGTTGAACAAAAGCAGGTAACTGGCACCAACAAAAATATTCTCCTTTAATTAAAAAGATCAGCATCGAGACAGTTTTTTATCGATTCAGGAGTTGTCTGTCATTGAAAACGATTGCTTTTCAATGACTTTCCGTTTTTTAAGTTTGGTGGACTTAGTTGCAATGAGTGCAATGCTGTTTTCTCCAGTGCATGAACTTGATCTTAACAAGCAACACCTACAGGTTAGAGTCTAGTGGTTACATATGTGATTAGGGATGTTTGTCAGGGAAGTATGAAAATATTCCTTGCACAGAGGGAGCACATTTACTAATGTAACAGGAGGAGGAGGAGATGTTTGATATGTTTATTTTTTTGTCTATACAGCTGTTTATTGCATGGAATGGGATTACAGAGTCTGTTCGGTTGATTTTTCAATAGTGTTATTTTGTTTATCTTCTTTGTAATGTGTGAATTATTTTCATGCAGTCCACATACCAAACCCGTGTTCCGGGAGGCTTGCAACGGAATGGGCAGTTAAAGGTTTTTCATGCCCAGGTGTCCCACTCCAAAATAAAAAGTTATATACCCAGTTTATGGACATGGTAATATCAATTACAGGAATGCCTTTGCTGTCAAGGTTGAACCAACGAATTTAAAACTGCCTCCAGGCCCTGAGGAAAGATGGACCCTTAATCATACTAAAGACATGTTTATTATTTTAAATTAATCGCACCGATGTCCATTTTTAATAGTTCAAAATATACTAAATATATATTGTCAATGAACATGTCTTTAACCAATGTGAGCAGTGTTTGTTTGTTGGTGGGTGCATTGTTTAGTTCATGACCTGCTGCCAGGCTCTGTATGAACCAAGAAATGAAACGTCGGATTTTGGTCAAACACTGAGAAATGGATTCAAAGGTTGAAGGTTGTGTCCAATCAGAGTCGGAGAACGTTTTAGGCTAGCAGGGGACTTCAAACAGTAGGGGATTTTAAAACCAGGGAGCCTGAGGATCCATTTCTTTCCTTTCCAAGGTCAATTCTAAAAGACAAACATGGTGTAATGGTTACCGGCACCAGCTCTCGATCACTGGATTCCAAATACAAAGGACCTGTATTTAACCATATGTTTTGACTGGGCCACCATGAACCCTCCAGATTTCAAAAAGGTTTAAACCACAAATCGCTGAGCTATCCGAGCCATCTTTTACTTGACGTTCTTTCATTTCTCTGTTATTGTTTAAACCGCAAACGTTGGTATATAATCCTTCCAGCAGTTGATCTCGAGGGTATACTTTTTTAAGAAACCATCCAGTGACACAGATCAACGTTTCATCCAGGATGATCCGGAAGTGCCCGCAGAGCCGAGGTGGGAAACAGGTTAAGGTTTCAGCTCTTACTAGTCAATTGAGAGACACTCACAGACCGGTTACGAATTCCAAACCCACGCGCAAGTCTGATTGACTTTTTTCGTTGTCTTGCTGCATCACAAAAAGTTTGTAGCGATTATTAGAAAATATTTGGCTGGAAAAGCAAAATATCCAGAGAACAACATGTGACAACGTGAAACCTAAACGCTTGGTGATAGGTTCCAAAAAAAAAAATAACAACAGGCACCGCTCTGGACTTTGAATCCAGTGATCCGAGTTCAAATCTCGGTGGAACCTTCTGTTTATTTTCTTTGTCTTACAAAAACAAACTTGAAAATCAGTCTTTGATTTTAATTGACCAATCAATGTTGTAGACTCCTACTGCTAGCGTTAAAAGCATTGACTGGTGGGGCTCGGTTTTACATCCTTCCAATGAACCCCTCAGTTCTTGAGTAGAAGTCCAATGCGCTATCGAATAGGTCACAGAGCCTCTCGAGGGCAGTAAGCAAACGTACCTACCAGCAAACTAAGCGTGGCATGGTCCGGAATAATCTGAAAGGGAGAACTACTTCTAGTGCTTGAACAATTAGAAATGGACCACAGCAATTCATTTAATTATGCGGCAGTTTATTATGATTCATTGTCTGTCATTGCTCAGGGCTTGGGGGCTGTGCCGTTTTCGATGCTTCAGCGTTGATAGCAAAGGAATTCCTGGCCAGCTGTGCAGGGCCAGTCGAGAATAGGTGTAACAGAGAATCCAGCTGCAGAAACCTGTTAGTAGTAATATTACTATAGCTTATGTCAAAAGTCTGATTTATGATCCTTTTGACCTTTTTTTGACCTTACATGTATGAATTTATGAATATATAATGAGGGGGCGGATTTATGAATTTATGAATATATAACAGAGGGGGCGGGATTTATGGTTGTTACAAGACAGATATGCTTATTGAATATAGGCTTATATATGCCTATAAACTTATTGCACGTCTTTATAAGATATGTACAAAAATCAGTGTTTAATATGTTATTTATGTAATCAGGGATAGTGGGTACCAAGTTTATAAATGCTTATGTTAACTTATGCTTGGTGCAGACAACATTAATGCTTATTAACTTATGCTTGGTGTAGACAACATTAAAGTCTTAGTATTGCTTGGTGCAGACAACATTAAAGTCTTAGTATTTTTTACAAGACACTTAATGAAAAAGGAGAAAGTTTAAAAGAGGGTATTAAAAGCAAAAAAAAAAAAGAACACAACTACTTAGCCATTTTAAAAGATTTAAACATTACACACACACACACAGAAATCAGAGTACAGGTGCTGTGATTTTACATTTTGATATGTTTGGCGATACATATTTTTTTAGGCACCGTTAAAAGCAAAAGATATTTACACATACAGAATCCAATAGATGAAACAGGAGAAAGTTTAAAACAGTATCACAAAAGCAATAGAAAAATGCAGAAAACTATTTATTACATACATAATTAACTGTACAACCTGAGCGTTAGTCGTTTTAAAAGTGTATCGCTAAACAAAATAAAACAGATATTAAATTAAATATTTATAAAAGAACAAAAACAAAAAACAAAATCTACCAGAGTACATAGTGGTTTACCCCAAGTTTTATATAAATGCTTAAGTTAACTTATGTTTGGTGCAGACAACATTAAAGTCTTAGTATTTTTACATAAGACACTTAATGAAAAGAGAAAGTTTAAAAAGAGGGTATTAAAGCATAAAGAAAAAAAAACAATTATATTTAAAATGCGTTTAAACATTACACACATAAATCACAGAACAACTGAGCATTAGTCGTTTTGAAAGTGTATCGCAAAACAAAATAAATTAGATATTAAATTAAATATTTATAAAAAAAACAAAAAAAAAACAAAATCTACCAGAGTACAAGTTCTGAAAAGCTCTCTTTACTGTCTTCAAAAAAAAAAAAACCCCCCAGACAAAACGCACAAACCCCTGCCTGAATTCTCTCCCTCTCACGCTTCTTCTCTTCAAACTTTAGCTGACGAATGACTGCAAAACATCGTTCTGTGACTTAAATAGGGGGCGTTCCTTTGGTCTCAAACATGCGCGCGAAAACACACATCCACATCCCCCTGAAGTTGTGTTTATTGGGGGAAATAAACCTGTGACGAGTCACGGTTCTCCGTGTCTGTCCTTTTAAGAAAATTGAGTGTAATAAATGACACGCCCCCTTGAGCCTTAATAAGGCGCCTGTTTCTTTCTAGAGAGAGAGCGTATTTTCTTTTTTTTTCCTGGACTAGATGCATCTGTGGTTTTTCGTTACTGCTGTTTTCTGGGGTAGTAATCTTTAATTCTAAACTCTGTTCTACGTTTGTCACAATAGTATGAAGCTGCGTTTCAGTAGATGAACAAGATTCGGCTTTCGACTACTTGGGTTGAGGCTGGAAGTGGAACCCTGTGAATATAAAACAATCGTGGAGGACCTCTGATGTGGTGGAATTCTAAATGGGTTTTCAAAATACGATGGATTATATTACACGGGATACAAAATTCATGGAGGTCTCTTCAGTCCTTAGTAGGAGGGGTTGGACTGTTAATTTAAATCTACAGAGTGAATGGTGTGTATTGACAAACGCTGACCCAGAAAGTAGATCAGTGGGTACTTGTATTTGTTCTATTTTCGTTGTTTGTTTTTCTGTTTCTTTTTCTTTTTGTAATTATTACGTTTCTAATGACTCTTTCTTTAACTCTTGTCGTTATACTGTGTTAGTTATTATGCACGATTTGAGAGAAAGTATATAGTCCTTCTAAGACTGTTTGTTTATTTATAGACCTCTCGTTTTCTGCTAACTTTATATAGTTTATAACGGGTATATTTTTTTTGTATAAATACTACTTTGTTATTAGGGTGTTTGGGTTAAAACCCAGGTGCTGAATTAAATGTGATTAGGGTTTTTAGTGTGTTGCTAATTCACCATGCAGCAATTATTTATTGGTAGTGGTTAGGAGTGTGATTGTGTGGGGTTTGTGCTGCAGCTTGGATTGAATATACAACTATTAATTGCCTCAGAACTTTGGTGTCCTGTTTCCTTTATTTCTTGGTATAGTTTTATTAGAGTATGGTACTTAAGGTTATTTCTTATTAGGTGTGTGGGTTATTGGTTGTGCTTTGTATTTCTTTTGGTTTTGTTACAAAAAAACAGGTACATTTAGTTTTTGAGTAATTAATTGTAATCTTTTTTTTTTTACTTGATAACTCTGCTTCAGGGTGCAGGTCAGGTGGCCCTGTGTCACTGGTATCTGTAGTCTGGTAATGGTGCTATTTCATGTTTTTTTTATGTTTTGTTGTTTCTCTGTTATTTTTGTTTTGATTATTTTTCATTGGTAAGGGTATTTCCCTTCCTGGCACCTAAAATTTATTTATTCTAGTAGCACCGTTACAAACCTCTAAAAATGAAACAAGTTATAAAACAGATTGCATAAACGTTAACAAATGAGTGAGTATTTTTACCCCTGAAACATGAAATTTATTATCAACTCTGAAAATGTGATCAACCGTGACTCTAATCTCTGCAGGGTCCTAATGCCCCAAATGTATTGTATATACAAATAATTATTATTATTTTAAACCAAACTTTTTATTTTTACTTTACCTTAATTAACACCCCATGATCATTTACAAATGTATTCATTAACCCCTGTTTAGTTTAAATCCAGACACTTTCCATTATATGAGTGCTGTTCACCATCCAGTTGGATTATATGGCCCTTTCACATTTTTTTTTTTTAAACCAACCCTTTACACTATATATATATATATATATATATATATATATATATACCCCAAATAAAAGGGTGTGTGCAAGTGTTTGTAAGTTTTAATGCATATTAACCTATGTGCATAAACTATTTTAGTTGAATAAAATGCAACATTGCCTTGAAGTCATGTATACTTCCAATAAATATTTGAAAAGTTCCTTATAGGGTACGCATTAACTACATCTTTACATTTAATGGTAATGTTTATTTAAGTACTGCACAAAAACTTGGTCTTATTTGTCCTCATGTATTCCCATCATAGGGATGCCCCAGGGCCCTAGCTCACAGGCCCAGCATGGGAAAGGTAGAACAACACATGGGTGAGGGAAATCAAAGGAGGTTTTAGAATGCATGGCTTTATCAGATAAAAGGCTATCCTGTCCCTGGGCCCAAAGGAGTGAAGGGAGACATGGAGGATTCACTCTAATGAGTTAACACAGCATTTGACCAGAAGGTTTCCAGCCCTTTTACAGGCAACTGGAGAATACATCTGGTCTAAATTAGCCAGAAAGGCAGAAGGCGCAAAGGTCATTGAGCCAAAAAGACCAAATATGTGTGCAGGGGTATTTCAGAGCCTAGATGCAGAGCCTTCAAATAGGTATATTAGAGTTATGGGTTAAATTAAATAAATACAACTGAAGGGGTTATTTGGGAAATAAACTTATTATCATTAAGGAGATTACTTACTTCGTTAAGATTAAAACCTGGAAACAATTCTATAAACAAAAACTGTTTAATGTGTTTTTTTTTTTTTTTTTTGTTTTTTTTTTAAAAGCTAGCAAAACTTGTTTATTCATGTCATGCCAATAAAACTTATTGAATTGAATATAATTGAATAAAAACAAAATTGTTATGATTCTGTAACAAACAAATGAGGAAAATTAAATACATATGTGTACATGAATAAAATAGAACAGAGTTTAACATTTTTAAACATATTAAATATAGAGTAAAAAAATATAAAGTAAAAGTATAGCATCCTGCTAAAGAATAAAACCCTCGGTTTTTTTGTAATGTATTTAGATTCCCTGAAAAAGCACGGAACAACTTTTTTTAGAGAGAGACCAGCTCTGACCAAAGATCTTTTTCTGAAATGAGGGACATCCCTTTCTTTGGGGGGAGTGGTATGGTGAACCTACCTATATCTTTCCAAAGAAATGGGGTCAGTCTCCAATACTTTATTATGGTTATTTTTCTTGAGGTACATGTTTTACAATATTTGGTATGCTCTATATACCAAAAAAACACAAATGCATTATTTTTTACTTTGTGTATTTAAAAATTATGAACAAACCCTGGTATTTGTGAGATGATAGGGTGCAGTCATCATGTACCTTAAATTAAAACTCCTTTATAGATACATTTTCAATGTGTTATTTTACTGAACATAATTACAATATTCTTTTACAAGGTGCTCAGGTGTTAATGCATGTGGATATGCGGGTTTGAACCTTATGTCAATAATAACATAAACAAATACATCCCTTATTTACATGATAAGCGCGAATATCTGTCGCTCAGAATACCTTATTTCTTTAAATTATTGTAAACACTCTTTATTGTTGAGCTCTCATTAAATTGAATTTATTTATATACAAAATAATTAAATGCTCCCGGTACTGTGAATGTCAGAATATGACAGAATTAGCCCCCAAAGTTTATTATTTAAAATATCCATACTTTAAGTTATACATACTTTAATTTTAAAACCGGTTGATGCGTGGATTTGTTTAACCATATTCCCCAAATTGTTATGTTGGTAGGTTTGTAACACCAGGTGGGATTGACCCCCAGAATAGAGTGTTTAAAAAATGGTCCTGTTGTACTGCGCTTGACCTGGGTATGTATAAATAATTTTAGTTCAGAAAACAAGCAAATGTCCACCTGAAAGTCTGCGATGTACTGAGTTGGTCCCTAAAAGTAATTTTTATATAATATTTCACTATTCATCAAATGTATGTGACTTTAACTGATGAGCAACAAATAGGGTTATATTTGTAAACATCTAGGATTTGGGAGTTGAACTATAATTTGGCTTGTTCTTAGTGACTTATGCAGTAGTCAATCAAAGCAAGGACAGTGTCCCATTTCGATGTTACACAGGTCAAGTTGTGGTACACATACCATATTCTGATTATATACCACTTACTGATTCTATGCCAGAGCCACAAAAATAAAGGGAAACAAGGAGAAGAGTTATGTGTATATTTGAATAATAATAGTATATTGTAGTCTACTGTCTGTTTAAACTTCCCAAAGTGTTACAAATGGTACTTTGTGATGTATTATTATGAAAGAAAAGGGTTTCTTTGACGCAGTGGGTACCAAAGAATCTTATGTAGCGATTGGGGCCGTGGTTATTTTTATTGATGCATATCAAACATGTACAGTATAGAACTACAGGAGGTTTCTCTTTTTACTATTTTGCTTATTTTTTACTGTTAAAAAATAAGGTATGGGTTATCTTGTTCAAACAGGTTCAGATATCTGCTGTCTTTATACATTATGCATATTATTTCATGTTGTTTTCTTTCTGTTCATATTCTGGATATGCACAGGTTTGAACCTTAAATTGTCAATAATTACATAAATAAATACATCCTTATTTACATGATAAGCAGATATCTATCGCTCAAATGCCTTATTTCTTTAAATTATTGTAAACACTCTTTATTATTTGAGCTCTCATTAAATTGAATTTATTTATATACAAAATAATTAAAATGCTCCCGGTATTATGAATGTCAGAATATGACAGTCGCCCCCCAAAGTTTGTTTAAAAATATCCATACTTTAAGTTATGCATACTTTAATTTTTTTTAATAATGGATTGATCGTGGTTTGTTTAACTTCATATTCCCCCAAATTGTTATGTTGGTAGGTTTGTAACACCAGGTTGGTGTTTATTTTGGGGTAGGTGTTTAAAAATGGTCCACCTTGTACTGCTTGACCTGGGTATGTGTAAATGATTTTAGCTCAGAAAACAAGCAAATGTCCACCTGAAAGGGGGTACGATGTACTAGTTTGGTCCCTTAAAGTAATTTTTTATATAATATTTCCTATTCATCAATGTATGTGACTTTGTGATGAGCAACAAATAGGGTTATATTGTAAACATCTAGGATTTGGGGAGTTGAACTATAATTTGGCTTGTTCTTAGTGACATGCATTGATCAATCAAAGCAAGGACAATCCCATTTCCTGACGTTACACAGGTCAAGTTGTGGTACACATACCATATTCTGATTATATACCACTTACTGGTCCCATGCCAGAGCC